>APFE030795129.1:130187-153107 GCA_000404065.3 Pinus taeda
AACACATCAATCCTATGCTCCTCTGGAATATCTTTTACCCTTATGTTCAATTTTTGGAGCTCCTCAATGTGCTCCATCATTAAACCATTTTGTTTGAGACTTATCAATTGGCTAAAAAAAGTGTTGCTTTTTGTATCCCCATAATGTGCCATCAATTATTCCGTAAAAATTTCCCAAGTGATAAATTGTAGAGAGCAAAGCCATTGATACCATACAAACTGATTTGGTTCCAAATATAAAGTTGCCATACGTAACTTTTGTGTGTTTTGCACATTATTGAGATCGAAAAATTGCTCCATCTGTAATATCCATGTTGCGGGATCCTTGCCATCAAACTTCTTCATATCGAATTTTGGAATATGATGGGTTTTCGATCCCACATTAGAGTCTATGGAATCATGATTAACATTTCTCTTGTTCTCATCATGAGTTTCCTTTACTACTCGTTCACCCTTAGTGACCATTTCTTGTAGCAACTTATTCATATTTATCTTCAATTCGTCCATGTCTGTCTTCAAATCTGTCTTCAAATCATCCATGTCTGTCTTCAAATCTGTCTTCCAATCGTCCATCTTAGCTTCCACGCCCTTTATCTTAGATTCCATGCCATTTATCTTAGCTTCTGTTAGCTTTTGTGAGGCTGACATCTTTACACTTGGTCTTGTAATTTTGATATATCATGTAGCATTTCTTCCTCTTCTTCATGAGTCATGCTAGAGCTTTTAGGTTCCTTACTAGGTGTTTGCATTTTCTTTCCTCGGGGCATCAGATACCGATAATAATGCTCTACTAGCCCTTTGAATTCCTTCAAAATAAATTTTCAAACCAATCTTAAGCAAAAATTTAAAAAAATCTACACACCATTTTTTTCTTTGTAGGAGCTCGATATTGCCTCTGATGTATCTCTGTACTTTCAGAACATCCAGTTCTAAAATTGCGACTTGTGGTAGCCCTCTATGTCCTCTTTCGAATGCCACTAGTCTGACCCCTATTGGATTCTCCAATGAAGAGTTATGCCAAATCTCACACAGTGACCTAATTATAGACCTTTTCAGAAGAGCGAACTTGTATGAAGTGCCACGTGTCACTATTTAGACCTCTGGCTCTGAAAAATATCTAGAAGAAACTACAGTCCGTCCTCTTTCTGTAACTTTTTGCGAAATTTCAATCCGATTCTCGGAGAGAAAGTTATGACGATTTTCCCTAGGTCACTTGTTTTGAATGTAATTCAGGATTTTGCAAAAGGACCAACTTCCTCAGATCATATCTCTGAAAATATAGCACGAAAATATCTGAAATTCGGACCTGAGATTCAGCGTGATGTCTTCTCAAATGGGTTTTTTTTTTGGCTTTTGAAACGTCGCAAAAAAAAAGTTATAGCGAAAATGCCACGATGACCTATTTGGAGCAGCGAAACCCTAGAACTTGGCTTTGATACCAAATGTTATGAAATTAGCTCAAGAAAAGATAGAAAAGATAGATCAACGCCTTAGAATTCAGCCTCTTCGAGGGAGCAACCTCCTTTACATTACATAAATGAACAATTCTTGGATAATACAAATGAAAATACCTCCTTTCTATATATAGGAGTCTAAGGGGTCATAACATAATCAGAACCTACATAACAATAATAATGTAAGGGCACAATAATAACAATAGTGGGCTTCTATGGGGCACAATAGTAACAATATGGGCGCTGCATGGGTACATCAATATAATAAGTGGGTTGTACTAATAACAATAAGGGGTTACACTAGTAGTATAGAGGCCTAACAAGGTCCTCTGGAGTCCCTGTTTTAGTTGGAAACTGGTGTTTTAATCCCTTAAGCAAGCATACCCCTCAGACTCTAAAATGTGGCTTGGGGGTGAAAGCTGCAAGTAGGTGTGGCTATAGATTTCTATGGTTGGGTGGAGAGTCCTTGTCACAGACCCAATTGCCCTGCACATTCAAAGATAAGTATTTGCTTGTACTTGTTTATTTGTTGATGAACGATGATGCATTCCTGATTGTGATAGTTCTAGATTGTGGAACTGTATTTGTGTTGTTAATGTATGAATATGTGGAAGCATTTTTATGTAGATGAAATATTGATGGACATATTGAATATGTGTGTGTGTGTGTGTGTGTGTTGTTTCTATGGAATGAATGATATTGTTAAATAAACTAAGTGAGCATGAGCTTCTAAACAAGAAAAAATATTTTGTGAGAATGACTTGTTGGTGTTGAAAACAAAAAAAAAGGTGCACAAAATGTGTAATAAACTATATGATAATAAGGACTAAGTTATAATGCTAAACTAAACCTTAATCCAAATTAAATGCTTAAGAGTATTGAGAACAACAAACAAGTTAATAATAGAGGAAAATAAGGCCATGTTGCAAGTTGCAACAAAATCCATAAGAGCTTGAATTAAAACTTGAAAACAGTGGGCTTAGAGACCCTTTCTTATTAATGAGAAACAGTTACATGGAAGATTGTCTGCTCAGCAAGATCTGCTTTCGATCATATCCATTTAATTTCTTGTGCTACAAGTTCTTTTGTTGTGTGGTTGGCATTGCATTAAAGCTGAGGGTTGTTTCCCTTGGGGCCATATGAACCCATCAGCTTTACCTAAATGGCCTTCATCCTTTCATTCTAAGCAGGATGGATATCTTTTGTTGGAATTCTAGTGTTGTCATTGAGGCATGGGAAGGTTTTGTGTAGTGCCATGGAGCTACTTATAGACTCGATATTATTCTGACACTATTGGCATGTGGCAGGCAAGGTAGAAACCTCTTAGGAGCCCATGCCAATCTCGAGGTAGGTTATGGTTATTGGAGAACCTACACTAGCACACGTGGGATTCCCCATCCAAGAACGGGGAATGCAAGCAGGCCAGGAAGTCTTTGGAGAGTATTTATCCCTAGCTTAGGAGGGGTAGCACCGTGGAACAACTTAATAAACCATTGTCTTCAACATGAAGCCTTTATGTTGGTCTAGAGGCTTACTGGACCTCTGAGGTAGATCCATGGTCAATAACACTAGCTCGAGGAAGTTTGTGTAGTAGCAAAGATTATTTTTTGGGCAATCATAAAGATCCCCATCTATGATTTCAGATGAGGTAGGATCGAAATCCCTTAGTCTAGCCATGGAAAATAATGAGAAGGGAAACTTTTTGTGGCAAAGAGGTATCAAGCCTTAGACTTATAAGAAAAGACCATGCAACTTTCACAGACCAAGCCCTATCCATGGATACCTTCCATTAGCATGGTTGATTTTCCCCTTACACAATTGTTCGCAAGATTGTGAACATGGCTCAGAGGTGGGAGACTAGAGGTTTCACCTGGAATATTTTCAAGGGCGTGAGTAGAGGAGAGTTGGGCAAAAGGAAACAAGATGACATAACATGATGATGTGCCCTGATAGTGTTTCATTCGCTAGAAGGTTGGCCCATAGCCACATAGACCCGAAAGCATGAAAATAAGGCATAATGGAAAATGTCATGCAAATCCTGGTGGGATGACGTAAAAGGGGTATGTGGTCAGGCCCACACCATTCTTGTAGTGCTATTGGTTGGGAACTAGCCCACTTTCCTAGTCAGCCCACCGAACTTCACCCAGAAATTTAAATTGGGATTCAAATATAAAACTCCAAGAGGTAAGCTAGTGGGATGACATAAGTCACTCCATGCATTGGTACACACATTTGGTTGGTGGAGAAGGGTCCCGCCAGCCATGTAGGCTCGATGCCATGACCCCCAAAGATAGTAAGAGGATAGGAAATTGCAAGCATTGGAGTGGACTCAAGCGAGATGATGTGGGAGTGGTCATGGTGGAAACAGGAATTTGGCTACGATGGACCAATGGGGAAGAGGCCATACGACCCCACCATCCACGCATCCTAGTAAGTGAAACTTGGTGGGAAGTAAAGGTTACTTTTGGTAGTGCATAGTAAGGGACCAAATGGGATGACATGGGTCGGTTGGAAGGCCATACAAGCAAGCCTAAGCTCTCATTGGTAGAGGGAGGACCCATACTTAGGTCATCCTGATGTTTTGTTCCTGACGGAATAAAGAGTCGTTGCAAGAGACAAGGTACTGGGATAATGTGAACTTGCAGCAGTAGTGATTGGCAGACAGGTTGGGCCTATGAGGAGGAGGTAAGAGTGGGTTGTTTTCCATGTAATACCGATGCATAGTAGCTGGTAGGTAACCAAACACATACTTTGGGAACCACCGAGAGAGAGCAAGTGGGGTGACGTGTCTAATGGTACCCACCTGAAAGTTGTTTGACTAGTATGGAGAGTGGAGTCCCTTGGGTTGTGTGTGTGTGTGTGTATACATATACGGAACTATTAACGCAAAATTAAGAAAAAAATAATAATAACTACCCCATTCGTCTAAAGGTAAATGAGGGATTGGGTGATGTTATGCAAGAGATGTCTCTACTTGATTTTTTGGAGCTTTTCCTGGCTAATTTTTCCCTTATGGTGTTTCCTCTTTCATATATATTGTTTCTTTGGTACCGTGGTTTGAGGCATAGCTTCTAGCCTCAGCTTGAACCTGTTCTTCACTTACTTTTTATAGGACTAGTCGGAGGCACCTCTTCCTTGTCTTTTGATATGTTAGAAAATCAACTCATGTATCATCAGGGAGCTTCTATCTTTTTTGAAAAAATTCATGATAGGGTTTGGCTCTAATAAAAACATCATCAAAATGTTATTCTTCATGGAAATCTTTCTTTATACCTATTTGAATGCAATTCTTAGATATGATATTTAAGGGATTGTGACTTTTGAATTCGATATATTACAAATGGACATTATCTAATGTTGTGGCTTCAATCTTTGCATGTTGTACATTAGATATGACATAAAGGCTGATGTGAATGGAGAAAGAGGGCCAAATTTTCTTTTCTAATTTGTGCAAGTATCTAGCTAAGATTCTGATTACTATTTTGTAAGATATTTCCCTGAGTACAAGCCTCTTTGAGGCAAACCTATATAGTGCATGAGGAGGTGAAAGACACCTAAAATTTCTGATTTAAGAAATGTTTTCTTCTACATACCAATCCGCTATTGGGTCCAAGCCATTCATGGATTTATCTATAAACCTAGGTGGTAAGGAATGAAAAAATCTCTCTTAGAGAGGGATTATCACATAATGAAATATTTCATAGAAATGTTCCTTTGCATTTTTCTCCCGTAGTTTTGAATGATATATATGTACAGGTCCAAAACTAGGATTCCACTGCTAATTAAATAATGTGAAAGAAGTGTGAAAATGAATGTCATATACTAGATAGGTTGACATATAGAAATAAGGAGTTCCTCCTCCCATTTTGATATTAAGGAAAGACTCAATGCCCCTTAGATGTTATCAGATGGGATATTGGCCCAATTAAAAACAAATCCATATAATTGTCTCCACATTTTGGGAATCCAATCCAATTGGAAGTGAGAAGGATTCTTCTCACCATCTAGTTGGCTCATCAAAGTGGCCATATAATAAGGTCCTCCCTTGCAGGAGGTAGTATAATATATCTAATGGTTATCTACATGGAGTATATAATCATGATACCACCAGTCTCAGACTAATTAAGGCATTTGTAAATCATATTGCACACATTTATGATTGTGAAAGTGCTATAGAAAGGAATTTTTTATAAGTGAGTTTAGGTTGAGGAAGTGTGGTGTAGTAAAATTATAAGTGCAGACACGAATGAATTCCTCTAGCCCGATAATGGGTCTAGCCACAATAGATAAATTCTATGGAATATTTCCTTAGGTTAGAATCAATCAAGAGGGCCTACCTCTTGGTCGCTTATCTTGTTTGATGATGTCCTCGCTTGTTCACTCCAGCAATCTCTCGCTTCCTTCTTCAAGCTCCTGAAACAAGTAAACAACAACAACACACAAACATAATAATAGAAAAATTGCAATTCAACCTACGTAATGATTCAAGAAGCATTAAGACACGAATATGTAATATTACAAAACATGTAGGAAATCAATCGATAATTGCATATATTAATATCAAAGAGAGATTACAACCATTCGTCTTGACGTCGCGGTCTTCCTCTGACAAGACCAGGTTCCCACATACTTCTGCTAACATTCCATGATGGCTTCAAACAAAAATAGTTTAAAGGCTCTTCCCTTTAGACTTCACTCCAAACCAAACACACTTCTCCCTCACACAAATAGATGGCTACAACTAGTAATAGCTTTCTCGTCTAATCAAAATAGTATACTCACACTCAGCCAACACTCTAACTGTGACTAGCTTATGCTCTAGAAAAAGGGAGGTTTATATAGGAAATATGGATGGGGGAGGGATCCTCTTCTCATGGGAGAAGGACTTATCCCTTGAGGTAGTTCCATCATTATAGGGGAAAGGAGCCCAAACTGTTATCCTCGACCCCATCTAGCCAAACCATTTACCAGACTTCCATTACAGAGCTTCTAGAGTTGGAAGCTTTGGCTCTAATTTAAAAAACTTTCCATAACAGGACTGGCGCGACTGGAACATATCCTAGTCACACTAATCGATGTAGGGAATAGTTCTAATCATTGCGCATATGCGTAGGGGAGACAAAGGCCATTAGCGTCGGTCTTGTAAACTAGGAAAAACAGAAGTTTCAGGGGAAATGGTGCAAAAGGGAAATGATCTACTCATGAAGAGGGACATAATGGGAATTTCTTCATGAAGGCAAAGCATGCGGGGTTCTTTGTAGAGGTCCTCAAGGATCAAGGAATAGGGAGTACAGGGATAGTGACAAAATTTTGTGTAACAGATGCCCCCTAATGTGTGAAGGCTGAACGGAGTGAGGGATGAAATCCTTTATAAATCAGTGCGGGGAACCGGTTTGCCATCAAAAAATCTACAAGCAAGTATAGACACATATACATAAATTGAGATCTATGTCAAATGATACATGAATTGTTGCATGGATGCAGCCATACAGAGAATGATCATGTAAATGGATCCAGGTATGGGCACAACCATCCGTCAAAGAGGATCATAATGAAACCAAGGTATGGTCGCAACCATCCAATAATGAGAAGGATCACATATGATAACTCATGGTCTGGTTGCAAGCAACCACCTGAAAGAGACATGCATATCATCATAACCATGTCACATTGCTTCAGAACCTAGACTTTTGTGACCGGAGTCTAGGGTCTTGCGCTCCAACACGACCTGATCAACGTACAAATACTAGAATGTGAATAGATGTGTTGACGTCGAACATGCTAGAAATTCGTTTGATTATCGGTCAATGATGTAAACTGTTAACAAGCGCGAGAGAAACCACCAATAATGATAATGGCCCTCAAGGTACTATTAGCACAATTCACGAAATGTGAATACAGGAACTGAAGTCGAACACTGGTGAAATCACTTGATCAAAAGCCAATGATGCGAAGTTGTCGTCAAGTGCGAAGAATTTGCCATTAGGGCATGCAAGCTCTAAGGTGCTGGAAGGGAGTCTCTCGGTCAACATCTCGGATAATGGGTCGAATTCTATGGGAAGCGACTGTGTCGAAGGAGCGCCATAATGAATCCCACATCATTGATAGGTGACAAGAGGATGTAAAATGATTTTGGATGATACAGAGAATCATAGGTAAGTGTAGCTGTAGAAGGGAAACTCTTGAACATATTGGTAACATAACTGGAAGTTTGGCAGCTTTTGGATCCATGGGATTGGTGGTCATAATGAGATGGAAGAGATCAAATGGAAGGCAAAAATGAATGGCCCAAACCTAGGAAGGTCAACGATGCAAAGGAGGATGTCCCAACCCAACGCGAAGCAAAGAGTGTCATGTTCAAGAGTAAGTTGCCAACACGACTCGATAGATTTCAAAATTCCCCCCCACAAATTTTTGCGAGTACCCCAATTTTTTTTAATCGCAAGCTTGAAGGGGATAGCATATGCTTGCACTATAAGTTCGTCCTTCGAACGAATCTAACCTATTAATTTTAACAAGCCCTAGGAAGGAGAAGCTCATGTTCGTCATGGTGACGAATTTGATGTCGTTTAATAGCTTAACAAGTCCGACAAAGGTGTAACTCGGTATCTCTTTCATGTTTAGAGAGTTTGAAAAAGACATGTAAAAGAAAACTCCACATGGTCCTTTTTCGTACGTTTGTGTCTCTTGAGCCCAAAAAGGTAGAAAACAATACTTGAGAGAACCACTTGACTATTACAGTCAAGGAGTACCTTTTTCGTAAATAGTGCCTCCCAGCCCAAAAAAGGGGTAAACTTATATTGGGAGAACGATGTTTCGCATCCATTAACGAGTTCAAAATGATAAGGGCTCGGCCGTCTTTTCTCTTTTAAAGGGTCGGAAAAGAGATGAAAGTGGACCCCCCATTTTTATTCTCTTTAATGAGTCAAAAAGAGAAAAATACTCGGCAATCTTTTCATATGAGTTTAACGAGTCGAGAAAAGAGTTGAAATGTGACTCATCGTCATCGTCGAACATCCTTCACCTGTCATTGCACAAGAAAGGCAAAGTGTATTATCGAGTCCTTGAGGAAAAATAGGTCAAAAATATTTACAAAACCTGATATTTTCATGAAAAATGAATAAAACGATTAAATATATTTTTACCATTTACCATTTCATCTTTGCAGTGAAGACTTTTTACCCACTTTTGCCCTAGTTTTTCTGGAGTAGATGATGGGAGATCTGTGAGGTCAATCGATGAACCGTTAGTTCCAGGTAGCAACCGAAGCCTTGAGCTCCATTTTCATGCCATTCATTTATATTTTTAGCCGTTTTTTAGGATTTTTAGGCAGGTTTTTGAGAAAAAATTTCGCCCTCGGTTGGCGCAATTTCCGGGCATGGGGTTACAGCGGCCGAGGGTTATTTGCATAACCATCCATGCTGACCAATGCGACTGTTTCTAAAATAGGTGCACTAGCATCGTGGATAGGGAAAAATCATCTTTCTTTAGAACTTGAATTTTATGTGCCAAAATTGATGATTGACTCAAATAAATGGCTTTTTCACAAGAGAAATTGCCAAAAATGGTGGATTGGAAGGAAAGAGAACGAGATTTTTGTCATTGGGGACGAGGAGCTGGAGTTGACAACTTTAGATATCTACTTCATCACTAGACTATCTCATAGAGGTGAGCCAATGAACTTGTATGGGTCACGTCCGGTCGGGGCAAACATATCTTCCCTACTTGTCGAACATTGTCCTGAGGCCCTGAAATCCAAGAGTGGGAAGATAGAAATTTCCAGTGTGCAGGATTTGACACTAAGGGTGATTTTGTTGACTATCAACTGAGTGGTAGGGTCCCAAGTAGAACATGAGACTAACAAGTCGAAGTTCCTTTATGCTATTGACTGCATAGCTCCTACGGTCTTCAACTGGGCAAGAGGCCATGTAGATGAACATCAAGCGCTAGTTGTCCAAGGCTAAGGCGGGAATTTGAAACAATTTGACTTTGAATCATTACTTATGACTTTCTTCTTGGAACGAGTGCCACTATTCCAATATCAGTTGACTGAGGTTGATCGTCCTGCGCCATGCGATCTGCAGATGGCCCGCTGGAGTCGTCTGATGCCTAGGATCACTCGGGATTAGCATATGTCATACCTACTGGCATTCTTCTCATGGCTATGATGATAGAAGATCATCATGGAGGAGTAGCCGTACAACGACACTGATTTCCGTGGAGACCGAGATATGCCCTTACTAGATGGAGAGGATTTCAATGACGAAGGTAAAAAATCAAATTTTTGATTTTGATGTTTTTTAATTGTTTTTGGCATATGCATGCTTATAAAATTTCTCTTGTCTATGCAAATGTTGGACTAGAGCGGCCAACTGGGGTGTTCCCAATAGCCAGGCCCGCCCCCGTCTTATTGATGTTGTTGCCCCTTATCAAGAAGGGAGCGATAATGAGGAGGAGATCACGAGGAACCTTGAGGGGTTGACTCATAGTATCCTAGAGTATGCTCTGGTAAGAGACATGCCTCGGTGGTACTAGAGGCACACAGTGGGAGTCTCAGATCGGATCTGCCGACTGCTGAGTCATGTTGCATGAGTTGTCTAGTGCTATCATGACCACCATGCTAAGTAGTTCCTAGGTCTAGCACTTACATATTTTTTGAGGCCTTTGTGCCACCGATGTACAAGGCCTGTGAGCTACCGATGTTATTATAGACACACATATTATTTTTGGGTTCTAATGTATCAAAAATTCTCACATATATGTATATGTATATGTATATAATATACATATACATATACATATACATATACATATACATATATATATATATACACATATATACATATATATATATGTGTGTGTGTGTGTGTGTGTGTATGTATATGTATATTATACACACACACACACACACACACACACACACACACACACATATATATATAAGTTGTATTTTCCTGTCTATATGGTACAAATGGTTTGTCTTATCTTTCACGTGTTTTGTAAATGTCTATCCAACACATAATTAGCTAATGCATCTGTCAATGTATTCATGCGTCTAGGAATATGATGATATGTAATATAATCAAAATGTCTTTCCAATAGATGGATATGGAGATACATTCGTAATATTTGAGGGTTCCTGACAGAATATTTCTCGTTGAGTTGAAGAAAACAAGTTGTGAATCCAGGTTGACAACCAATTCTCTAATGCCCAAAGCGATGGATTCTAACAACAGTTCGATGACCACACTATTTTCAGTAATGTTGTTGGTTGTATGACCCATGCAGATACCTTCAAGGTTAATCAATTAATTGTTAGGGTTTTAGATATCCCATGTCGCGGAGGATAGGTTCTGGGTACTTCGGCAAGCATCATTGGTGAAACCAACGTGAGGAGTTGCAGACATCTGCAAAGAAATAAAAGCATAGTAAACAGGAAAGTTGTTCAAAAAATATCACACAAAACCACACTGTACAAAAATGAATCACACACTAATGTACATAAGTAACCATGCAAGATGTCCTAAGAATAATACATTTTGAGGTAAAGCCCGTTTCGGAGCTTATCGAGAGGATTTTCTTCATAATCAATAAGCTCATAGGCTCCTTTCTGCAAAACACATTTTACAATATAGGGACCATGCCACATAGGTTCGAACTTGCCTACCCCCAGCTTATCGTTAGCTTGGTCGTGTAGGAGGACCAAATCACCTTCAGAGAAAGCGCAAGGGGAGACCGATTGGTCGAAATGGGATTTAACCTGTTTCTTTTGTGCTTTGATGACCAAGGTAGTGAGATGGCGAGTCTCGTTCAGTCTTTCTAAATATAAGAGGCGTTCCTCTTGAGGTGATGTTTCGGGGAGGAGTTCAACAGTTAACTTGAGCGAAGGAACTTCACATTCGATCGGCAATGTTGCTTCCATACCATAGACTAGCTGGAATGGAGTGAAACCAGTTGCGTCTTTGGTTGAAGTTCAGTAGGCCCACAGAGCTAAAAAAAGCATGAGCTGCCAATTTGACTTGTGCATCCCAATAGTATGCTGAAGCATCGTGACCAAAACCTTGTTCATGGCTTCAACTTGGCTGTTGACCTGAGGGTAATATGGGTTCGAGCCATCATGGCACAAGCCCAACGCAGATGTCAGTTCTTACATCATGTAATCTCTTAAATGGGAGCCATGGTCTATGAAAATGGCTTGGGGTACACCGAACTTGGAAATAACATGGTTAAAAAGAAATTGAGTCACCGTCTTACCATATGCCAAATATGTAGGCATCGCTTCAGCCCATTCGGTGAAATAATCCATAACGACGATAATATAGCCATGCCCCCCGGCTGAACAAGGGTTACATGTCATATAATCGATGCCCTATTTAGAAAAGGGACCAACGGTAATGACAGGGTGTAGGTGAGCAGGTGGGGCATGCATCTTGCGTTGGTAAATTTGGCATTTGTGACACTTGCGGATAGAAAGAATGTAGTATTTGAAGATAGACAACTAGAAATAACCAACGCGAAGGATTTTCTGAGTTGTAGTGTAACCAGACATATGACCACCACATGCCCCAGAGTGGCAATCATTGAGAGCTCTTTCAACTTCCTTGATCGTGAGGCATCAGGAAGAACATAATCGACGCCGACACGGTATAAATTATCGCCAATAATACAGTAGGGTTGGGAATGATGTCAAATCCTGTGATAATCATCCTTGGTCAACGTGGACCGAAACATGGAGGTTTGGAGATACACGATGATATCACCATACCATGGACAAAGGGTGCTAATCAGGAAAAGGGTCTCATCTGGGAGTTGTTCATTTGCACCAGTAGGGAAAGCTTTAGAGGGAAGGAAACAAATCAATTTAGCGAAAACAAGTGACTTCTTAGATTTGGTCGTAGTGAAGATCAAATTGAATTCTTGCAGGATAACAATCCATTTAGAATACTTTCCCCCTAGCAACTGACAAGTCAGGATATAGGTCATAGGGTTGCATTCAGAAATCACTGTAGTCATACGTAAAAGAATATAGTGCCGAAAACATTAAGCAGCATGAACGGCAGCCAAAGCCAACTTCTCGACATGTGCATAATGTGTTTCAATGTCGAGGAGATTCCGACTAAGGTAGTAGATCACATTTTTGCCGCTTTCTCCATCGTCTTGAACCAACACCATAGCGATGGTGCTAGGGGCTACAGCTAGGTAAAGGAAGTAATCTCGATAATAGTCTAGTGGATGCAACAGAGGATCATTTATGAGGATGGCCTTAAGATCATCAAAATATTTTTGGGCCACCTCGCCCCATGCAAAGGGCATTCCTTGTTTGAGCAATTGGGTAAATCCTATAGCTAGCTCAGCATAGTTGGGTATAAAATGACGGAGAAAGTTGGCCTTTCCTTGCAGGATTTGGAGTTGCTGTAGTGAAGATGGATGGGGTAAATTTACAATGGCCTCGACTTTTAATGGATCCAGGCAAATTCCATCCTTGGAGATGATAAAGCTGAGGAGTTGTCATGTTTCCACACAGAAAACACATTTGTGTGGATTTAACCGAATGTTATAGTGTCTGTAGCGTAGAAAAATCTGCCGATGATGGTCTGGGTGATCTTGGCACTTATGAGAATGGGCAGGAAGGTCATCCAAGTAAGGCTAGATAATGTTGCGAATATCATCAAATGCATAGGACATTTCCCATTGAAATGTGTCTCCAACATTTTTGAGGTCGAAAGGGAGCTTCTTGTACGTGAACGTACCCCATGGGTAGATAAAGGTTGTCTTCTTTTAGTTGGCCAATGCGATATTGATCTAGTTATAAATAGAAAAACCATCCATAAATGAAAATATCTCGCTCCTGGCACATTCATTAATGATTTGATCAATGAAGGGATTAGGATAGTTGTGTTTAGGGCAGGCACGATTAAGATCTCAATAATCCATGCAAACATGGATCGTGCCTTGTTTTTAGTCATCGGGACAATATTGGACATCCAGTCCATAATGGGGATGGGATAGATGAATCCGTCTTTGAGAAGCTTTTCAAATTCACCCTTAATAGCAAGCAACCTTCCTAGGGTAAACTGGGCGAAGTCGTTGGAGAATGGGCTTCGCGTGTAGATACGTTGGTATTTCATGCACCACAATGTTAGGATCGATGCCAGACATTTCTTTGTAAGACAATGCAAATACATCATGGGATTCCTAAAATAAATGAATAAATGTCTTGATCTCATCTAGAGAACAAGATACCCCAATATGAACATGTTCAATGACACCGAGTTTGATGGAAATGTCAATCAGTATCATTTGGGAAATATTACCCAAATTTCCTTCTGACCATACTTCATGAGTAATAGTCGATGGTGGAAATGGAGAAGAGGACTCTTCAAAAGTAGTAGACATGACCGTTGGGCAAGGAAGGAACAAGGAGTGATGATGGGTATCGATCCATGGCGGTTCGTCGAGAGACATGACTTCCATGATATCTTCATCGATGACGAAGGTCTCGACTAAGGGACTGGATGATTCCAAAGTGCCAAGCTAGGGGGATTAAGAATACATGTTGAGGGAGGTCTTCATCATATGAGAATCAGAGGATGCAGAGTTCGAAGTCAAAATAATTTCCACGTAATTGACTTCGGTGGGACTAAGTGGCATGACCTCGCCCCAAGCATCAACAAGATTTGGTGTAGGTATGACCCAGGGATCATATTTAACTTAGACCATGTTGACAAAGGCAACATGAGGAGGAGGGAGTGGAAAAATTACCATTAAGGCAGGATCTTTGAAGAGTCTTGCCCCCACACTCTCATAGGGAGCACCAGAGTGCTTGACGTACAGAACATTGCCATCTGAGGAGGAAGAAGAAAATAAAGACAATTGATCGACAGTGACAATCTTCTCTTGATGGGGAAAATGGATCATGCGAAACAAGGAAGAGGCCACGACATGCATGGCATGAGTCCAACTTTAGTCCAGTAGAAGATTATAATTGAGATTGGAATCAACAATCTCTACTTCGACTTGCACTGTCTTGCCTTCCAGGGTGATGGAAAGGTTAGGTAAGACACCGAAGGGTCGTGAATCGTGCCCATCGAAAGCTTCCAAAGTGTTTGGAGATCAGTTCAGTGTAGGGGAACCAATAGCCTTCCAGCATGCAGTTGACATGATGCAAGTGGAAACACCTTCATCTATGAAAGTGCGATGGATGGTCTTCTCATTAATGATTACCTAAATAAGAAAGGAAATTTGGTGAGGGAGCTACGGAGCATGGTTCTCCAGATCAAAATAGGTCAAATTAGAATCGGTGGGATCAATGCCCCTCATAGCCGACAACAAATATTTCCGCTGTGATAGGTAGCTTTGGAGTACCTTGAGAGCCAACATGGATAATGGTGCCTGAGTCAAATCATCAACAATATTATAGTGCTGAGTGGCTCGGGCGTTGGGATTATACGAGGATTTCTGCAGCACACCTCGAGAGGGTGGCCAAGTAGTGGAATCAGGGTTAGGGCGCTCAATTTGCAAAGGGCCAGAATTCGAGTTGGAAGAAGGAGCAACTTCTTTTTCTTTCCCATCTGCCGGAGTTGGAGTTTGATAATCTTTCGATTGGGTAGCCACATTAATGGACATGCTCGTCATGAACACTTGAGATCCAGAGGAAGTAGATCGAGGTTGGTCTACCATGTGAGTCTACTGAGATGTAAATGGCTCTTTAAGGATAGCAGGGGTCCCTTTGAGCATGCGACTAACTTCGGATCGCCGTGGACAATCCTTAGTATAGTGATCCTCCTCATAAATGAGGCAGGGATACTTAGGTTTCCGTTGCAAAGATTCGCCAGCAGACGATTTGGGAGGACCCTATCTCAGGGCATCAACTTTAGCTTTGCCTTTGCCTTTATTTTTTCCTTTTGAGGATTTTTCTGCTGCGGTAGACTGGACAGCGTGGACCTTTGAGGTTTTACCAGGGCCTGGCAGATTTTGAGATGAATTATTAGGAGCAACGTTCGAGACTGACTTCTATTTGTAAGAAGTTTTAGCGGGGGTCTGGGATACTGAACCAATAACTCCATCAACGAGAGGAACAACTAGTGACTTTGATGCTGCGGGATTGGATGATGGCCACAAACCATTGGGTAACAATTCGTATAAGGTGCTAGACTGAGAGTAAACCAGATCCAAGTACTGGGCATGGGAAATGGCTTTCTCTTCAGTGACGCATCCACCCATAGCTATATCGTGAGCAATTTGGGCTACGAATGATTTGGTAAACCATTCAGTGAGAAATTGATCAGTTATCTCGAACTTGATCAGGTGACGTCTACATCTCCATTCACGGATATGATCAAAGATGTGCATCACATTGTTTTGCTTAAGTGACATGAGCAAATAGGTGCCAATTTCATAATGAACTGGTAGCTAAAATGGCATGAGGAAAGCCATGGCTAAAGAATTGAAGTCATGGAAAGTACTTCGAGGTAGCTCGATGTACCATTTCTTTGCGGCACCCGTGACAGTTCATTGGAAAATAAGAAGATGAATGGAATCGTCCACGTATGAGTTCGACGAGCACCAGAGGTGATATGTCATCACATGAGCCGGAGGATCTTCTTTAGATTTTCCATCGAACATTGGGAAATCACTTGGTATCTTGGATGACACTGGAGACCAGTACGGCGAATGAAGAATTGGATCATTCGTAAGATGCGATACATTCGGTAACTCAAGTGTAGCCAAGAAAGGTAATTGAGTGTTAAATGGCATGGGAGGTCGATAGGTAGGCCCATAAGGAGGATCCCATCCCTGTTGATAAGGATTTTGACCCCACAATGGGGGATTTTGGCCATATGGCATCTGAGGCTACCCCCATTGTGGATTACCTTGACCAAAGGGAGGATTCAGACCTTGAATACCTTGAAATTGTCCATGCACAGGTTGTTGATAGGCAACTTTTGTGGTAAAAACACAACACCCCCCATTATTGATGCGTCCACTTCGAATAATGGGGACCCTTTCTATAAAAATTTTGGCTAAGCACCTTTTTGGATTTTTATTCTTGATTGCCCTACGCTTTCGTTAATTTTTAGTTTTCTTTGGATTCTTGTTTTGATTTCTTTGTTAGAATCGATTTTTTTTTATATAAGCTTCACATTGTCGCTTGTTTCGCCTCATTTGGTCAACTGGTTTGAAAATGGCACTTCTTTGAAGTCTCATCATTTATTTAGCCTGGGTTAAAAATGCATAAAATGTACAATATTGCATTGTGTAAATAAATTTGTCCAATAACACATTCATTTTAAATATTAACCCGTAGCAAGTTTTTACTAACATTTTTCATTTTTAGTCAAGCAGCTAAATTATTAATTATCGGGGTTTTAAGAAACTCACTCTAATTTCCAAATCAAATCCTAAACTTAAAAAACCCAAACATTCAAGTGGCTGTAGTTTAGATAATTTCACAGCTTAATTAAAATTCATTAAAATAAAATCAAAACCAAAATAAAAAAATAATATTAAATATTAATCTAATTAAGTTTAATTAATTAAATTAAATTAAAATTTAATATAAAAAAAATAAATAATATATATCGCATCGGGAGTTTATGCGATATCACATCGCAAGTTTTATTCGCAACACATTTTCAAAATTCATTACTCATCCCCGATGCGCCGATTACCCATCCTCAATACCTGACTTCTCTCGAACAGTGATAAAACATAAATTATGAGGCATTAAAAGGTTTTATATTCGTTTAAATTTTTAAATCACTCATACGTACTTACCTTAACTCCATTCATGTTTTTAAAAAAGGCTTATGTAATAACGTAGGGGGTAATAGCCTTAGTTTAAAAAGTTTAAATATTCAATAACAAATGTAAGGTAGTGTAGGTTAGTATATGTCTTTAATATTAGTTTATATGTTGAGTGAATGAGATACGTAGGGTAATATAGTTAGTTTTAATGTTTTATATATTAGATATGGTAATATTAATTAGCGTATATTAATATACAATATATAATATATTATATTATTTAAATTAATACGCAGCATTTAATTAATTTGATTGATTTAAATTTAATTATCATTTAGATTAATATTAATTAGTTTCTTTAGATTAAATTTGTTATAAATAATTAATTAGATATCAGTTAGTTAGATTAATAAATAGGTTATTAATAATTAGTTTAGTTTATAAATTAACAATTAATTTAGGATTTAATTTTTAATCAGAATTTTGATTTTTTGCCCAGCAACAAAATTTCCAGATTCATGCCAGATTTGACCCATCAACTTTGAAAGCTCATAAATTGAGTTATACTTGGCCAAATGAGGCCCAGGACGGCTCATTGGAAAGAGAAAATGAAGGAGAACATTTTGGAGGAGGTTTCACCAAAAGATAGGATCATTTATTGGGCCAAAAATCAGGCAAAAGATAAGGCTCCGAATTTTGAAAACAAAATCAATTTTTTGAGTTATTGTTTTCAATTTCATTTGTCCAAAGCCTCTTCTAATTGCAGATCTATTGGTCAATAATATCATTTACCAATCAAACCATTCCAAGCATCAATACAGAGCTTATATTTTGTTTTTAATTATTTATTTAAAAAGAATTTGATTGGGTTTGATTTAATTGCCAGAAATGATATTTTGATTGCATTTTAATTTATTTTGATTTCTAAATCAAAACAGTGGAAGAAATATGGAAAAAGAATCTCAATCAATCAGAAAGCTCCAGCAATTGAAGATCAGAATTAGGAGCAAGTAAAATTGGATTTAGCATATTTCTCTTCAACAAACTCTTCTCTCAAGAATTCCTTGACAAATATTATAAATAACAAATTGCAGAATGTAAAAAGGGCTGCTCTCCTCTGCAATTTTAGACTTCTGAAGGCACTATTGTAATTGGAATTTAGAGTTGTAGGAGGGAGGAGTGAAAAATCTCAGATCTGGGGATTATTGAGGATTTTCCCTTTGTATATTGAATCATGCATGAAGAACAAAGCTTGCACTATTGTGGCTCTGGTTTTGAAGGCAGAAGTTCAAGCAATGTAAAGGGCTGTTGGAGACCAAGAACAGAGAAATGGATGCAATAAATTGGTATTTCTAATACTACTGTTTCAGATATCAGTTTTAATTTTATGGTGATAGGAATGCGTCATTTTATTCATGTTTGTGCACTATTGTCAATATGGGCAATTTGTCTCAATCTTGTTATTATATATCTCTGTTTTTATGGATTAATTTCTCATTTTTGAGTAACTACTTACTCTGAAATCTGTCTTATGAAACTGATTTATTGAATGATAATGTGCTATGAACTATTTCCACATATCATTATTCAATTATTAGATTTATTGATTTGATAATCAATATCGTTTTGTGAACTACTTCCTAAATGTTGTTGGTTTATTATTTCAGTTTTAAGGTCTCAATAGAATGTGTTTTGGTAACCATAATATCAGTTAATTGAACTACTTCATTAAACTTGATATTTATTATAAACAAGACATATTTAAATCCCAATATTTTGATTATCTTGCTCTTAGTTGGGTTAGATCTATATCTGCCTAATTAAGATAGGATTTAGATTAGTTTCTTTTGCTTGCATCATAGAATAAGCTTGCATTTAGAGTAAATTCTACATTCTTTTAAGTCCTCTTCTCAAATAGGCAAAAATTTAGTTGTGGCTTGGCTGAACCCAAATCAGCTTAAGGGTCATTCTCTTACCTGATCAGCAAGGAGAAGTGATCTGATGTCCCTGTCTATTGGTAGTTAAAGATACATTATAAACCAATAGCAATAGGGATAAGGTAACTAGACTTAGTTGAATAGTCGGAGCCACCACACCAAATGGAAAAGGAGCTGCTTTTAAGGTCCGGACCGAGTGGTTATCCCCCAATGTTGTTGCAGCGATTTTCGAGGCATCAACAGGTCTCAAGGGAGTAGCACACAAGTCAAGTCTAGATCTTTGAATTTGGTGGGCAATCACAGGCAAAATTTCAGATCGGCTAAACAGAGAGAGGTTTGGATCTTTAGTACAGTGAAGTCAATTTGGATAAGACAACGAAGGGACAACAAGGAATAATGAAAGGCCAGTGAAGTATTTCCTAGGTATATCAGTTCAGATATCATAAGTTAAGGTTATTGGTACTACAACAGAAGAACACCACTTGATAGAAGCATATATATACTACATCTTTATCCTTTGAAAAGGCCATATCTCAATCTTATCTTGGAGACCATTATGTGATATGAAGAACTTATCCTTCCTAGATATATCATTGTGTTTCGGTGTTGTTGCAGAGGTCACATTTTGGGTCACATTACCTTGACATGTTTCGGTGTAGTGACTAGTATATCTACAATTCATTGAAGAGATGATCTCAGCATGAAGAAGGTCGAAGAGGAAGAGAAGTCAAGACGAAGAATGAAGAATTAGTGTCTTGGTCTTGGACTGGCTAATAGGTCAACGGTATTGGTCTTGGTATTCGTCAATGGAAATCTCTATAAGAAGAATTTGTGTGGGGTTTCCTCTCAAAGATTGAGAGGTTTTGGCACTAGCTCATAGCCTACAGGTTGTGTCTCTTGTCTATTTATGTTCATGAATTGGTTGTTGGAAATAATACTGAGAGGGGGGGTGAATCAGTATTACCAAATTCTTTTCAATATATCTTCCTTATTTATACTTTGAATTATTCTTCAGATATTGATCATTACTTTGTATGTTAGTACCATAAAATAATGAGCATGAAAACATATAGTCACACCAAAGAACACCAGATATAAGGTGGAAACCCAATGTGGGTGAAAACCACCTGCTGCAATATGTCTCTATCTTCTTTCAATTAGAAACTCCTTTTACAATGATCTTGTACTGGTGCAGTCCTTTACCAATATGTAGGCTGCAACCTGCAGAGAGCTACAACTCTCTCTCATTTTCCAGTCTCTCCTGGAAGGGAGCTACAACCCCCTTACTTTTTTTCTTTCAAGGACCACTTTTCATAAATTTTCAAACTGGATCCAAGAAGATCAAATAATCATCAAGTACATGCCAATCATCAAAAATCCTTATACAATCAATCAAGAGTCACCCAACTTCTCAGAATGTTGTAAACAGAAAGATGGTACCAGAAATATAAACCCAGAACTCTGCAGCAATAAATAAAAGATAATCAACAACTGTTTTTAAGACAGATCCGCAGTTTTCCCTTATCTGGACTGCGTGACTCCGCACCCAACCTTATGTTATCCTACGATTCCATGCAAAGTGCATTCTGCTACCCAACATATCTCTACACTTCGCCTCCTGTCGTGCTGCGTACTTCTACTGTGCCAGTGCACCTTTTTCTTCTATCGTGCCGCATACTTCTATGTACCTCCGCAGCTTCTCCTTGTATCGCGTCGCGTACCTCTGACCTTGCTCCGCACTGCTTCGCCTGCTTAGTCGCGTGCCTGCGCATTGTACCCTCTGTTACGCCGCGTACTTCTACTGTATCACCGCACTGTGCCTTCGATCGCGCTGCGAGCCCCCGCACTATTCCTTTCGTCAGACCGCGTACCACCGCACTGCACCTTTCACCGAACTGCGAGCCTCCACATCTGCACTGTGAATTACCTGCGGACCTTTGATTGGAACCGAACTAACAGCCCTCCAATGTGCCACTGACAGTCAGATGCACAGATCTGATCATGCGCCCGAGAGATCACGACTTCATAGATTCACCTTCAAATTTACTTTGATTTAGATCAAGAATTTAACATTGACAACCCAATATTTCAGATCTTAAGATATTCAATTGAAAGGTATCTTAGCCAAGTGATCTCCTTCCCTATTTATAGTCAAGCCCTTATTCACACCATGGGACAAAACCATCAATAACCAATACAAGGGATCCAAACGGGGCTTAATTAGATCCTATACCACAGGCCAAAACCATAGGATCAAGAACTGAAGGCTAAATACCATGGGCCAAACATAAGAAACC
The DNA here is from genome assembly GCA_000404065.3 of Pinus taeda. Classification (NCBI taxonomy): domain Eukaryota; kingdom Viridiplantae; phylum Streptophyta; class Pinopsida; order Pinales; family Pinaceae; genus Pinus; species Pinus taeda. The sequence continues at coordinate 151,622 of APFE030795129.1, forward strand.
CCACGTGAGTGGATTTTCTGCCTTGAAGTGAGTGAACTGGGGTTCCGCACCTTGTGAACGGGAAACCTGCAGGTATGACCGCACCTCCTAGACGGCGAACCTACGGGTCTGCACCTTTTGAACCATTCACCTGTGAGCCTCTTACTTTCCATCATTTTGAGAGCCTGAATAGACCATTGGCACTTGAGTGAGTTTCCATCAAGTACAACACCTGTATCATAGAGCCATACCAGAATCATAATGCCAACAATCTCCCCCTTTGGACTTGATGGCAACCTCGATATCCTCAACGTCATTCTCCCCCTTTGACATCAAGGGCAAAGGGTTATGCTCCCCCTAAGAACATGCTCCTCCTGATTATAAACTAGATCTGCAAAGACCATAAGAGACATATCGCAGCAATATTCAGACCAACATCCATGATCTCATTCTGTACTTCCTCCATAATGCCAACAATGCATTATATGCTCCCCTTGAACCTGTGTCATTCGATCTTTGATCAGTCCGCAAACCAGCACATGTACGCATATACCCAGATGAACCTTGCGTACAACCAACACTCAGAAGAGATTCAACAACAAGATGAATGCATCAACAACCCCTAGCTTTTTCCTGAGGTATTCAAAAGTCTCCCTGGGCAATGGTTTGGTGAGAATATCAGCAAATTGTTCCTTAGAAGAAACATACTCCAACTTGACCTTTTGTTCAAGCACTTGTTCCCGGAGAAAATGATACTTGATTGGTATGTGCTTGGTTTTTGAATGCATGACGTGATTCTTTGAGATGCTGATTGCACTTGTGTTATCGCATAAGATAGAGATAGGTGGTGTACAAGTGATTTGAAAATCCTGCAAGGTCCGCATCATCCAAAGGAGTTGAGTGCAGCAAGATGCAGCAGCAACATATTCCGCTTCCGCTGTAGACAAGGCAATTGAACTCTGTTTCTTGCTAAACCAAGATACTAATCTGGAACCCATAAAGAACGGACCACCACTTGTGCTCTTCCTGTCATCCACGCTTCCGGTGCAATCTGCATCTGTATAAGCATGAAAGTGTAAGATCTGTATCTCTAGGATACCATAAGCCATAATTTTGAGTCCCTTGAAGATATTTGAAATTCTCTTCACTGCCTGAAGATGAGTCTCCTTTGGATTTGCCTGAAATCTACAAACTATTCCTACTGCATGCATGATGTCCGGTCGGGTACCTGTCAAATAAAGTAGACTTCCGATCATAGATCTGTAGGTTGTTTGATGTACTGCTGCAGATTCATCATTTGCACTGAGGCTACATCCTGTGACCATGGGTGTACATACTGGTTTTGCATCTTCCATGCCATATTTCTTCAATATCTGTTTGAGATACTTGGTTTGAGATAAAAGATTCCTCCTTCCTTTTGTTGGATTTGCAAACCAAGGAAATATGTCAGTTCTCCTAGCAAGGACATTTCAAATTCTTTTTACATGACCAAGGCAAAGCTTTGACT
>APFE030795129.1:162835-266879 GCA_000404065.3 Pinus taeda
GGATAACCACCCGGTCCGGACCTTAATACAACTCCTTTTCCGTTTGGGATGGTGGCTCCGACTGGATATAATGGGACCAGTTTCCCAATAATGAATAAAAGGGGTGGATGAGTGATGGGTTGTCTATTCTAATGATAGGCGAATAACTTAATCTATCAACAAAATAAGAGAACTAATACTAATCCCAGGAACAATTATTCTTTGTAAATGCAGCGTTTGATGATCTTTGTCTATTGATAGCCATGTAGATGACTCTGTAAAATAAACATAGATGTTCATTCATTCAAGTATTACTTCATCTAAATAGTTAAACAAAGTGATTAACACAAGATTACTGCACTTATCATTTATATCATCGATACATACATGACTAGAATAAAAGCATACTATAAACAACCAATAGTGGAATGCATAAAGGATGTTGTTAAAACACATGTATATATGCGATAATAGCAAGAGCGATCAAATGAAAATTCATATAACAAGAATGAGTCCAGACATAGATAATAGTACCATATGAGCTGCTAATCAATCCCAATATCAATCGCTATTTGAAATTCTTCCTTCAACGCAAAAATGCTTTTAAACAAAGACAGTAGTGCACATTTGTATAAAAGCTTCCTTATCAAAATCAGAATGATTGGTCCAGTTTCATAAAAGAATATCCCTGAAGTACAATACTGCAACTTCAGGGTTTAATTCATATACAAAAATTTACGACCCTTTCTAAATGCATGAAAGGGTCTATAAATACTACTAAACTAAAAATCTATGAAAACAAAATCCTACTTAATTGGTATCAATTAATAATATCTATCACCTTGGCAGTGATCTGGCAGTTGGCGATGTGAATCATCACTCAGGTTGTTTGCCTTTAAACCTGAGCTGGCTTATCGCAAGCATTGGCTCCACTTCGGGTGGTCTGTTGAGGCGCGAACTGAGTTGGGCAGCAAAGGTGGCATCCTGAATATTGGGGATAATATACCCGATCGTATCTGTGAAGCATTTGAGGGCGGCTCTCTGGCTGTGTGGCTTCACTAAAAAGAACCAATAGGCATCCCATGTCAAGCTGTTAATCCTCGCAATTAACCTTCCATTTTTCTCCACCTCTGGGTAACATGACTGCTCCAATATCTTCGTTGCTATTAATTGGCCTGGAGTACATTGAGAAATCATGTTAGACAAGTAAAGAATATTATTGACCAATTCAACCAAATTACTAGTGGTTGTCTTGCATCTTGAAATCGCTCTTTTTGCCTTCATTAACTGAGATTGCAATTCTATAAATAATATTTCTTTGTGCGATTCTAGAATCCTTGGTAGGTTAGCTGCCTATCCCTGATCGGAATCTTGCCATTCCAGAAAGTTTGTCAATGTTTCTTCGGCTTGATCCAAATTTGCCCTTGCCCTTTCTACTTTTTCACTTATGGATGCCGCTAAGTCGCATAACGGTTATGCCTGGATGATTTGCTGACACAAAAGCTTCATCTGATTTATCAATCCTTTGTTTAATTGAAATGCCTCTGCTTTAAACTCATCTATCTGTGGGAGCTTCTTTGTTTGCTCAAGTTGAGCTGATAATTGAGCAATCTGCTCATCTTTGGATTTCAGCATTTGCTCATTTGATGCTTTTAGTTGTGCCAATGCCTCCGATAGCTCTTTTTGCTTTTGGACTGCACTGTCGTCAATCCTCTGTTTTTGTTCCTACAATTGTTTAGTGAGCTGATTGTTTATTTGTTGCTTTACTAGCAATTGTTGTTCTGTCTGCTCTGCCTTTTGCTGCGCTTCCGATAATTGTGCTTGTAGCGAAAAGATATCCTGATCTTTTGTCTTCAATAAACTGCTCACCTCCGATGCTTTGTCTGTTGTCGCCGCCGAATAAGCTCCAGCATATTGCGATAGCTTTGTCAAATCATCAGAGGGGTCAAATTCCTCTTTCTATAACACATTGTCGGTTACTGTTTGTTCTGGGAATAAAGAAGGTTGATCAGTCCTTCTCCTCTTCCTCTGTCATTTCACTACAGCTTTATGCCTTGGGCTATAGAAGACATCCAAGGGAGGAATCTCTTCAATCTGCAAAATGACTTTGCCAGATGGATCCTTTGGGATTATTTCCACTTCCTTTGATTTGGGTGGGTCGTTGGTTTCACCTGAAACCTGCTTTGAAGTTGCCTCTTGTGTATTGACCTCTTTCGAAGTCTCGTCATATTTAGAGCATTCCAGATTGCCGATAATCTAATTCAATTACTTCCATTCGTTGAGCAATTTTGGATCAATCTATGTATCTTCATTTGTATTTAAACTGCTCTGTTCTTGCTCTTTCGCCTGGGCCTCTTCTTGTCTTTGCTCATGCACTTCCTCCTGTTGCTTTGATGTAACAGGAGGTTCTTTATCAAGTCGCTACTCAGGCTTGCTTGATTATGTTGTTGGAGTCGTCACTAACAGATCTAGAGGTAGAGTTTGCAACCTCTGCTCTCTAAGTCTATTGAATTCAACTAGTCCCTCATCATTGTATTCAAGTATGGCCAACTGAATTCAACTAGTCCCTCATCATTGTATTCAAGTATGGCCAGCGATATAACTTGATATATTGACTTGGCCGATGCGAACAAGTCATCAAATCTGTCTTCTTTATGCTTGAACTTGGTCAATTTGGCCTGTTTGAGTGCATTATAGGCGACTTTGTTTGGATCAAATCGCCTGCGCGGTAGAGTTGCCAAGGTTAATGAGTTTATTTTCTCAGCTTCTTTCTCTGCATGTTTGAAATCATGCAGAGTGTAGATACCAATTCTCAAAGGAAAAGAGGGACAGACGTGCTTCTAAGCTTTCTTAAGAGTTTGTGTAACCCCATCGGAGATGATCTGATAGGCTATTTCTCTGGCCAATAGTTTATCAGGGATGTATAGAGGAAGAATGTGGGGCTTGGCTTGACTGCCAAAAACTCTGATATAAGTGAACTTTTCCTCCCCGAACCAACTTCCTATGGATGTTAAATCAATCCCTGCTTGCTAGGAAATCTTAGGGGCAGGCTTATTGAAAATAGAATAATGAATGGGCAACATGAAGCTATTGCAAATTTGATACAAATGGTGTTTGTAGTTGGTCTTCCACAAATTTTGATGGTATATGTGAATGGGTGCGGGTTCTTGCGACGTCCACCTCCATCCGAGCACAGGAAATTCAAAATTAAAACACATGACATCTAATATATAGGCACTGTAGTAAAATGGGGGAATGAACCTTTCAGTGATGCGGGAGTTGAATCTAAACTCAAGAATTGTGGATGCTAACTTATCGGATAGGATATCTGCCCAATCCATTATTTCACCACTACATGCCGCCTCCATTAAGGGGACCATTTCTATGGTAAAATTGGCGGAATCATGTAATCCCCACAACCTGCACATCATTATCCCAACATAGCAATAAGGAGAGAATAGAGAATCGACCGAGTACTTACCCGAAGATTCGTGCTTGTGCTTTGTTGTATTTTGTCTCCAACCCCGAATGGGTTCGGATTCAGTCTCATTCTCAGCTCGGAATTTCTCCAGAAATGTCGTGTTATATTTCTTCTCTGCCACCGGTAAATGATACATTTTCCTTAAATCCTCGGCTTGAAAGTAACCGAAAATTCTCCCATCTGTGGTGCTGAAAGTTCTGTGGGTAATTGGGATTTCCTGAATCGCCCATCTAACTACATATGTTTATGGGAGGATTTTCTCCCGAGCCGCTATTTGATGAGGAAAAGAGTTGGCTAAATCGCTTAGATTAGCCTCGGATTTGCTAGTGCTGTCAGCTGAGACTTGTATTGTTGTCACCCTTGGCTCTTCCGCTTCGATCAGATTATAGGTGCCTTGCCAAGTTGTTCTAACAAGTCCTAGGCATGTAGTGTCTGATATTAGCCCTTTCTTTTTAGTACTTGGATCAACGACAGGTTTCCCTGTGGCCGGTGAAGCGGAAGCCATTGTAGTTTTCTTGGACTTTTTCCCCATTATGCTTGAATATGTTACATTGGAAGAATTCTGCACAGAAATGATAATGAACGAAACACAAAAAATGATAGCGCAAATCAAATATGACTTAGATATATATCGATGAATGCATGGCGAATGATTAACTTAAGGTGGCCTCGGATACAATCTGTAAAAAGATCTCAGGCTTACTGTTTCATTAAATGGCCGTTAAGACCTGTCAATCCTATCAATGCCCATCAATTTGATTAATGGCTTAATGATTTATTTGAAGCGTGCCTTGGGTGTTTTGGCGGTTGAGCACGGATGAATGGCTCTTCGGAAGTTAAGGCTTTTAATACAAATAAATTGTATTGAACTCGCTTTAGGATTTTCTTTGAAATCTGCGCTTTTGGCTTTATCACAATCGGGCATCGGGGGAAATCATAAATCATTATATTGGTTCTATTTGGGATTCCCGATCACCGATAGCGATATCGCATCTCGTTGGGAGTACCAAATGGGACACTTTACAAGCATGCATAGATGATTTCCGATTGCCGATAGCGATATCGCATCGCATCGCATCGAATCACAATGGGAGCTTTATCATGCTAGTTCATTATCGCCGATTTCCAATAGCGATATCGCATCACATCGGAATAAAAAGGAGTTTTATCGCGCTAGTTCATTATCGTCGATATCTGATTGCGATTTCGCATCGGAGAAAACCAATGGGTCCTTAAGTTGTGTTTCCTTTGTCATTGTGATATGCGATCTTGCGATCGCTTTATTGCAATGACAAAAGATTAATCATTTATGTGTAAGGCTTTTGATTGGTTTACTTGAAAAGGTTTTTTGGTAATGCTTTATTTTATTTTTTCGAACCTTTTTTAATAAAACTAAGATGATACCAATTAAAATTAAAATTAAAAAGGGACCCATTTCATACTATAGTTTTGGGATAATAATGATATGAAATGGGGGTTGTTATAGGGCCCAACACCAGCATATCTAAAAAATCAAGTAACATTCCCTTTTTATTGAAATTTCGGTCTCCCTGCCACAATGCTAGTTTTTAGGTTGATCCCTTTGCAATCATGTCAGTCAACTAATTTTGATAATTACAAGAAAAAAATTTATACTTTTCATTTTTTTTTTATTTTTTTTTTTCTTTTTATATTTTTGTTTTATTGTTATTTTTTTTTAATGAGGAAAAGAAAGAATCAAATCCTCAATATTTTCGTGTTACCACCTACCAACTCCTTTTCAGATTGTTGTTGGACTTGCTGCATAAAATATCCTTTAGTAAGGGGCTAAAAATACACCTTCAATCTATGCCCATTTACCAAGAACACAAAATTTCATCCATCAATAGTTTTAATTTATACCACTCCATTTTAAAACACTTTGACCACCTCATAAGGTCCCATTCAACGGATATGGAATTTCCCTTTAAAATATTTGAATCTAGAAACGTAAAGGAGTGCTCAATCACCCGGTTGTAATTGCTTCTTCTGGATAGACTTGTCATGCCACTTCTTGCGTTGCTATTGAACCAAGATGTTTAGCTGAACAACATCCCTTCGAAATTCATCTAGCTCATTCAACTATAGAATATTTTGTTGTTGTGCTTCAGAGAGATCTAGCCCCAATTGGACTACAGTCCCAAAAGTCTTGATCTGGAGTTCCATCGACAAGAGGACTTGTTTCCCGTACACTAGTTCATATGTTGTGTGTCCTATGTTGTTCCTCCAAGTGGTTCGGTATGCCCACAAGGCTTCCAGTAATTTGTCATCCCAACCCTTTCTGTGAATATTTACTGTCTTTGTGAGGATGGACTCAATTACCTTGTTTTTGGAATCCACCTCACCATTTTCTTGCGGATGATACGGTGTAGATTTCTTGTGCCAAATTTTATACTGCTCCATGAAACCTTGTACCAAATTAGAAATAAAATGCAGTCATTTGTCAAAAAAAAAAAAAAATCTCTTTAGTAAAAAAAAAAATCGACAACAACTCTTTCAGTAGCAAAAGAAACAGCTTTAGCTTCTACCCATTTTGTAATGAAATCTGTACAAACCAAAATATGCTTATTATTTAATGTTTTCAGGTTAATTGTTCCTACAATATCAACGGCCCATTTTTGAAAATGTTCAATCATAACTTGAGGAAATAAAGGCATTTCATTGGTTTGATTAGGTTGGCCAATTAGTTGATAGCTGTCACATCACTTGACACACTGTTGGCATCCTTAAACAAGGACAACAAAAAATAGCCAGCTTGTAACACTTTGTATGCAGTCTGCTTATCAACAAAGTGACCCCCGCAAGGTTCATCATGGGAAGATTTTTAAATATCAAACACTTCTTCCTCTCTTACACATCTATGACTAATGAGATTTGCTCCAATGTAAAAGAGGTCTCCTTGGATCCAAGAATATGCAGCACTTTTCTGTATGATATTTCGCTTTTCATGAGCGGATAAGTGAGGTGGTAATTTTCCAGTGACTAAATCGTTAGCTATGTCAGCAAACCATGGGGATTTTATTGATACAGTGAAAAGATGTTCATAAGGAAAATCATCATCAATAGGAATTACTTCACCAGGATTATTTAATCTTGAAAGATAATCTGCTACTACGTTAGATTTTGCCAGTCTATCAATAATGGTAATATTAAATTCCTATAAAAATAATAACCACCTAGTCACTCTACCACTAGTTAATGGTTTATTCATCAAATATCTTATTTTGGAATGGTCAATATGCACAAAGACTTCATACTCTATAATATAATGTCTAAATTTATTAATGGAAAAATTACATCTAAAAACCCTTTCTCAGTAACCATATAATTTAGTTCAGTGGGTGATTTGTTGTTACTAATGAAATAAATAACATAATATTTTTTATCTTCCTCTTGTCCTAAAGCTGTGCCAATAGAAGTATCTGAGGCATCATAGGAAATATGAAATGGTAGGGACCAGTTTGGTCCTCTCAAAACTGGTGCATGAACTAGTTTTTCCTTCAATGTCTCAAAGGACTATTCACAAGTTGTGGACCAAGAAAACTCACTATCTTTAGCCAAAAGTCAGAAAATGGGGGTAGCTATCCTTGAGAACTTCTCAATGAATCTCCTGTAGTAGCCATATGTCCCAAAAAAGCCTCTCACTTCCCTTTGAGTTTTGGGTATCAAAAGACTCAAAATAATTTCTATTTTTGCAAGTCAACCTGGATACCTTTATCAAAAATAAGGTGGAAAAGAACCACTCCTACCTTTCACATTAATTTGCATTTTCTGTCACTCAAGGTGATATGAGATTCTTGGCAGCGAAGAAGCACTTTTTCTAGATTTTTGAGGGCTTCCTGAAATGAATCACCAAACATAGAAAAGTCATCCATGTAGATTTCCACACACTTAAGGTCAGCAAAAATGGTCAAGGTTGCCCTTTGAAAGGTAGTCGGGGCATTACATAGCCTAAAGGGAAGCACTCGGTAAATAAATGTACCCCATGGACATGTAAAAGTGGATTTTCTTGATCTTCGGGTGCAATCTGTATCTAGTTATAACCGCTAAAGCCATCTAGAAAAGAAAAGTACTTCTTACCAGTAAGGGTATCAAGTACCCAGTTGATGAAAGGAAGGGGGAAGTAATCTTTGAGAGTGGCTTTGTTCAATTCTCTATAATCAATACAAATGTGCCATCTCCCATCTTTTTTTGGGACTAATACCAATGGAGAGACCCAATGGTTGTCAGAAATGGGATAGATAAAATCAACATCTAAGAGTTTTTGCAATTCTTCCATTACAACATCTCTTAGAGCTGGGTTCATACACCTTTGGGGTTGTCGGACAAGTTAGGCTCCATCCTGAATATAGATATGGTGGGTACAAGTTTCAGGAGGGATGCTTTTCATATCTTCATAGCCCCATGCAAAGGCATCAAGATGGTTTTGCAACAAATTCACAAGTTTCTCTTGCTGGGATGAATCCAAGTTTGAACTGATATGCAAGGATTTACCTAGACTAATCTCAACAAGAGTGGTATCAGCCTCAAGAGTACATATAGATGTCACTAGAGATGGTCGTGACGGAGGTAAAGGGTAATGACCTTCCTCATAATCTAGACTAAAAATCTGACTCAATGACTCGAAATTGGGCATGGTGTCTAGATTGTTCAAGAAGTCTTGAATCTCACCCTCCTATGAGAACCCAACATTTTGATGTATCAAGGAAATAGGCTGAGTCTCCTCATCACTGCTGTAGTCTAACCATAAAGTGTCTCGGAGCTCCTGAATGGATCTAGCGAGTGGATACAAGGTGACCTTCTTCCTAGAACCTCCATGGGCAATATACATGTCACTAGAATGACATCCAATATAAGCATCAGCCGTAGCAAGCCATGGTCTCCCCAAGATCAAGGGATGTCCTCCCACAAGATTCTTTGGCTGAATCAAAATGAAGTCTACAAGGTATTCCCAAGAGTCTAAAGAAACGACCACATCATACAACACACCTTTTGGTTTGATTTTAGATCTGTCTGCTAGTTCAAACATGGTGGGGGTAGGATGAATATGGACCAATCCAAGTTGATCCATGGTTTGCTTGGTCATAACATTAATGGCCACCCCCAGGTCTATAAGTACATTGGAGACAAGGACATCACTTATCTAAACAGAGACAACAAGGTTTCTGGGGTAGGTATATTTCTCGATGTGCATACACCCCGTCATTAACTATGCTCCTCTATAAAAATTGAATATTTTGAGGTTCTAATCTTCTCCTTCCTAGCTTTTTGAGATATATTTCCCTAATGTTTTTTGTGAAAATGGGGATCTCTTTAATAATTTGGAGTAAAGGTACCTTTATGAAAAGGTTCCTAAGCTCAGAAGCCAGGCTAGACTTAGGAATGGGGTTATTCTTCTCCACAACTAACCCTTCCAGATAGGGAGTTCGGTTGGAAGAAGATGGAAAAGGATCAAAAGGTGCGGGGATAGGATGGATGGTGTCACATTTTTCAGAATGGTTGGGAGTTTCCTCCTCACGTTTCTCATTGATAATCACCATAGGTTGCTCTTGATTTTCAGAGGTTACTATCTTTCACGATCTCAATTGGAGGTCATTGACTCCAACTGGCATGGACTGATATCTGGATGAGGAAAGCAGGTTCATAGAATGGATCATTTGTACCATTTTTTTATTGGGGTAGAGTAAAGGTTAGGTAGGTAGTTGAGGAGGTTGAAACAGTGGAGGTAAAGGCAATGTTTGCATTGGCTAACTCAGCTAATGTAATGATAGTTGTGGCATTGGGTAAGGTGCATATGTAGGACGATATGAATTCATAGGTGCAGGATAGGAATGGTGTGAATGGTTTGGTCCTCTCCATCCTTGTTGCCAATATTGGGAGGGTTGTCCAAAGATATTGGTTCCCATGCTACCAATGTTGAGAGTGACTAGTGTTAGGATAGGAATATGAATGTGCATTATAACCAAAAAAATGTGGTGGAGGTTCAGGAGCCATACCTGCACTTACGTGAGGCCAGTTTCTTCATGCTCCTATAACATGCAATGATTCGGCTTCAGGTTTTCCTAATTCAAGTACAACTTTCACCCCAGTTATGGACAGACATTTTTTCGTGGCATGGTACTCTGTACAAATTGCACATTTCTTAGTTTCTTTAATATAGAGAGGACATTCTCTTAAAATATGTTTTCTTCTACATTTTGGACAAAAAATAGACAATGACTCTTATTCCTCTACAAGTTTTTGCTGAAACTTTAAAGAGTCTATTTGTTTGCTAACATTATTCATTATTTCAATTTTCATATTGTCCATTTTGTTTTATAATCCAATAATCATAGCATCAGTAGAGTTAGTTTTCTTATTTCTATTCTAAATTCCTTTACCGAATCTATATTGGTTCCTCGAGAATTTCCTGCACAAGTCATAGATTTGATCAAAATATTTCTAAGCAATATCCCCTTGTCCTAACAGATTTAGATTATTCCTAGCATCATCAATAATCCCCCGTAAGAACAAGGTTCTAATGGTACTTAAATCAAATTTGTGCTTTGACGTTTGGAGGATGTACAGGAATCTCTCCAAGTAGTCCTCTAGGGTCTCATCATCATTTTGTACAATAGTAGAGATTTCATCTTGAATATATCTAGTTTTACAATATTCCTGATATTTTGACAAGAACACTCTCTTCATTTGTTCCCAAGAAGATATAGTGTTTCATCCTAGTCTCATAAACCAATGGAGTGTTGCATCCTTGAGAGTTGTGGGAAACAACTTTAACTTATGGGCATCAGATGAATAATCATAACTTCTACACAAAATATCAAACTCAAATAAGAAAGAGTCTGGGTCTTCTTGTACCTTACCATAGAAATGAGGAATAGCCGATGGTGAAATATTTTTCATTTGTACTTGTGTATCAGGATCCATAATTGGGAATCCAAAAGTAGATTGTTCCTCATTTACCTGATTTCCACCAGTTCCTTCTACATGGTCTTCCTGGTCTACAATGGTTATTCTTCCATGCAAAGCACTCTCAATAGGCTAAGAAGGCTGGCTATGGGTTCCAATAGTCCCCTTCTTCCCCTTTGTGGGTTGTGTCAAACTTGGACCACTGCTACCAAAGCCCAAGTAGATTGTTCCTATGTGATGATTCTAGGTTTGTTTGGACTTTCTGCCTGCAAAAGAAGCCCCATTATGAGATTTGGTTTCATATTTATCAGTATTTCATTGGCCCCTAGTGGGCTTCAGACCCCTACCTCTTTTAGGCATTCATTTCAAAAAATGACAAAACAAAATTCCAATAAAAATGTTGCAATTCAAAAATAACTGGACACCTATAAATTGCTTCAAACAAATAGAAGAAAATTGCAGGAAAAAATAATAGCAGATTTACCCCTATTGTAAAAATGAAAAATTCTTACCAATTCATATCGCCTCCCTGGAAATGGCACCAAATTGTTGGGTGCAGGAATTGCAATTAAGAAAGCTACTTCAACATTTAATTATCAACCCGGGGGTTTCATAAACTTAGAGACAAAGAATAGGTAATGCCAAGAGTAGCATGAACCTTTCCTATTCCTATTCTTACTTCTCAATTGAAACTTTGCAGAATTAAATGGAAAAAGCTCAAAGACAATTAAGACCAAAGTAATTCTAGTGTTGAAATGTAAAAGAATGCATTTGCGAAGAAACCAAATAAAGGAACTTTCACACTGTTGTAAACTATCTTAATCATTGAAGTTAAACTCTATGTCTATCCTCAATACATGTGTTGGAAGTTTAACAAGTGGGCCCTTGAAAATATTTGCCTTCTCAGTGATTTTCCTTCTCACACTAAGTAGTCATTCTTGTACCCTTGCAATCTTCTTGCACTAGTGCAAGTATAGAACTTATGTGGGAAGTATAACGTGTACTTATACTCAAGACTTATATTTTCTGTAGGGGCTTTAAGCCTCAAGACTTGGAGAACCTTTGTTCCTATAGCAAGACACTAGTCCTTGTATTAGAACAGAGTTTCCTACACCAAATATTCCAAGTTGCTTTTAGGAAGATAAAAGAGCATGTTAACTATGAAAGGAATTGTAAGTGCGAGTAGAATCTGAAATAATCCTGCACACGAAAATAATGCTTTAATAGACTAAATCTTACAAATAGAAAGAAACTCTTCAGATAAAACAAATCTTCAAAAGTAAAGAAAACTTTCTTTAGTCAAAGGAGTTTTGCATGTAAACAAATATAACTCGAAACAGTTCACTGTAATATTCCAAATTACTTCTACTCTTTTTCCTTAAATTGTGAAGTGCAAATTCAAATCGAGATATGCAACAATGTTCTCTTCTATGTCCTGAAGTTATCTTTAATCTTTAAGGATTCAACTTTCAGTATTAGAGGAAAACACTTGCTTTATATAAATAGATTAAATCATGTAAAAGGAAAAGAATGAAACATTCGTTGTAAACGAACTAGCGAACCAGAGTGCATGATCCTGCATGCATTAGTGCAGGAAGGATCTCATCTACATGATCCAAGTGAAAGCAAACCAACAAAGGAATTATATGAAACGATTTAATTTAACTTCCACACAACGAATCCATTCACACTTGACTATTTAATGGAATAAATCAGAATTCATAAGCAAGCACAAAATTTGAGATTCAAATCACACTACTGTAAATGAATAAAATTAACACACCTTTTAAGATAACAAAAAAGAGGGTAAACGAGCTGGGTTGGCTGGGCCCTAGCCAACCAACTTGTTTCCTATTTTAGAAAATGAAAACCTTCAACACGTTATCGATATATCAATGAAGAATTACACGCAAAATGAAAAAGCCATGGCACAACTCCTTGTATTAATTTTGATAAGCAAATTTACATGAGAGTTCAAGTCCAGCACATAACGAGGGTGACAATGAAATTACAACGATCTGCTATTGCTATTGCTTGCTAGCTAGTTCTATCTGAAATCTACATTTTATACAACCCTTCGGCCTATGGCTGTAACCAAAAATTACAGTCGTTCCAAATCAAGCCTTTTAGCTGAAACAAAAATAACAAACAAAATTACAACTTAAACCGATGGCTATAATAAAGTGCGAACTATTCGTGGCTATAGACTGATCTTCAGCCATATCTCTGATTTTCCTCTACTTTAATTTCAACTCCAAAGAATCGCAATTGAATTGGACGACGTGGACCAAGATGCTCGCGTGGAGTGATCGATTGTTATGGAGATCACAAAACAGATAGTTGTTGGCAGTGCATGAATCTTCCTGCACTAGATCAAGCTAGCATAATGATTAATCCTTTAGCTTTATCAAATACTTTAGGAAAGTAAATATAACTTGTAACAAGAAATATTTAAAGGCATGAAATCTACTTAAAATGATTAATTAAGCACTTAATAAACCTTAAAAATGAAATATGATTTTTATGTAGGAATAGATAGTATTCTTGGACTAGTGCAGGAATGAGGAGGTTTATGTAGAAAAACAGAGGTTAATGGTTGTGGTTTTGTGATAGGAAGGGGATAAAATGGGGCATTTTGGCCTACCAACAGTACTATCATTGGATCATTTAATCATGAGTCATGAGGTTATGTTGTATTCATGTATGATGTCTTATGTCACTACTACAACCATGTATGTACACTGTTACATGTCATATAATGATGGTCATGTGAAGTTTTGGTCCATATGGTGCTTGTATTTGTGGCAAGCAAGCATTGTTTGCAGTGAAAGTAGCTCAATGCAGTTTGGATTTGATTTTGGAGATGGCATATGTACAGGGGGCATCTATTTTCTCTTGTTTACTTCAATCATATATTGTTGGAATCAAGGTCTACTTGGAGGTGTTCATGGTGTGCCTAATACTATGCTTTGACTATTGGGGTTCTTGACCTCATGATATGAGCAGAGAGGTTGATGATATCCATTGGTGTTGTTGACATGTGTTGATGTTGTTGTATCTTTGTAGACATTTCTAAGCTGGGAAATTGTGCCAACACATATAAGTAAGGGTTTTAATTGAGTTGGATGACCAATGCATTAACCTTTAACGCTTGTAAAATCCAAATATTTCTGAGAAATTTCGAAGGCTTGATTTTCAATCATAACAGCATAAATATTTAATTGGTTTTGAAAGTTGAAAATGAGAATATATTTAATCATCAAACATTCATAATGAATACTTAATTAATTAAATACAATTGATGCATGCATAAAAATTCTATATCCAAACATAATATATTCAAGAGATGATAGAAGGCAACAATTTAAAGATGCAGAGGAACTAGTTTAAACAAACTGTTCAATTAGTTAATCACCATAAATATGACAACTTTGCAGTGGTGTTTAAGGAAATTTAATACTTAACTTAGCCTTACCCTACCTCCTATGTTACCTTGAATATATGATGAAAAACATAAATGGATAAAATAGAAAAACTCGCATGAACACATAATTTGTTAAGAATGAAGTTATAATATTTTGATTATCTTTAGAAATATTTTAGAGTAGTACAATAGTGTCACTAGATCATCACAAGGGGTCAACCCTTCTTTATTTGAATTAAAAAATACTCATAGAGTGTAATTCAAAAATATCTTAATCTAACAAAATTCATTACAAAACACAATACTATCCAAAATTGATTTGGATCTTTTACAAAAATAGAACACAAAAATATATTTTTTGATCTGATTTTGACTAATAAGCACACTATTTGATGGTGTTGTTTGATGATTGATACTTTAAAGTGATTCCATACTTTATGCTCCTATTATCCTGTTTTGGTTCCTTCTTTCACTGAAACTGGTTGCTAAAATCCTGCATTCTGCTCCTTTTTCCCTGTCACTGCTTTTGAGAAATTTACCTTTCCTATTCAAGAAGCTCAAGGAATTTATCCCAATCCTCTTCACCGAGGCATGCAAACTTAATGAATTTTATGTAAGTTTCGTCCACTTTAGTATATTTATCAAATGTGGGTTTAGTTAAGAAGAGGTGGTGAATTTCATGTTCAATAAATAAATCATCTTGCAAACCTTCTAAGAAATATTTACCAGTGATCATTCCTTTTACCTTAGAAAATTCAGAATTATCATTTTCTATCTTGCACAATATTTCCCAGAAACTTTCTTGTGAAATGAGGTAATTATTCTGATCTATCAAAGGAGCAAGGCCTCAGTGACACGAAATATAGAAATCTTTATGAAATTTATTTATCTTAACTTTCAAACTTTCTCACTTGTTCTCCAACTGTAACATGAGGTTTCTCTTTGTCAAAACTATTATGATTGTGAGGATCGCTTCAGTTCTATCCACGATCCCTAAGTCTTCCATCTCTGCTTTAGTTTTGGAGTTTAGGAATTTTATAATTCTAGTGGCTTCTCCATACTTCTGCTCCAATTCCTCTTTGATTTGTGTTATGGATTTGTTTCCTCTATTAAAAAGTTTTTCTTGTTCAAATATAATTTCTATGCATCTCCATAATTCTAAAAAATATGAATTAATATCTACTCGGATTTTATGTCTAGCTTTTGTCAATGTCAGGGTAGTGGTTGACTCATTCATATATTTCTCTAATTGTTTAGTTAATCTGAAGTTTTTTTTGTACTCTAGCAAGTTATGCATTTTCAGCCTTGGTTTTATTTTCTTGGGCCTTCTCCAACTGAGTTCTTAGCTTTTCAATTTCCATATCCTTCAATGGTAGATCTCCCATAGCTTTTGAAAATTATACTGCTTGATTTTGAATAGAAGACTCTGTATTTGCTATTGATCATGTTGTTGTTGTATATGTCCGTACTCCAGTACATATTTGAATTTATTTTACTTTAATTAATTTATCCATCTCTGCATCTATCTTATGAATCCGAAAATTTTTGTCCACAATCATATGAAGCATATTTTCCTTTTCTTTCTCCAGTTGTCCCACTTCATGTGCCTGAGGATGTTCAGTTGTTGGTAACTTCAACTATTTCCTTAGTGCTTGTATGTATGCATTTCTTCTTTTTATTATTTCTTCTAGTGCTTTTACATTTTTAGGATTCAATCCTAACTTTAAAATTGGATCTTATAGCCCCTTGATTTTGGTATCTTTAGCTAGAGAAGACATATTTTCTAGCTTCAGCTAAGAGTGGATGTTATTTAAAGATTCTTGTAGCTTAGATGTTGCCATGGTTGAACTGGTCAATGCTGTATAGATCATTTCTCCTGCTTGTTTATGGAGATCGATTTGGTATATAGGATGTATATGTTTAGTATCAAATGAAAATACATAGCTCTTATAATCATCAACGCTCTTAGGAACAAGGGCCTTTGGTTCCATAAATGCTAGCTAGAACTGTCCTCTTTCATTATCTAAGGCAGATAGTAACCTAGTCTGAGTTGTGGAAGATTGTTTCCAGAAATATGCATATGTTGAAGTTTTTAATGTCTCATTTTTCTTCTTCATCTCTAAAAATTTTGCAAAAATACTCTATTCTCCTAAATAAGGAGGAAAGGAAGGAGAATCCACAATGGTTTCTTCTATTCGTTGTAATGAGAATACAAGTTCTCCTAAAAGTACGATTGTGGTAGGCTTTTTAGAAGTTTGTACTTCTGATGACTCCTCTTCATAATTTATAGACTTTCTTCTCTTAAACACTTTGAATGTTTCCTTATGAAAGTCTGATCCTCCTAGGGATATGCTTTCTCTTGGTCTTTTTAATTTCTTTTCTTTCAATCTGGGAGTTTCCAATATTGTTTGAACGGAAACTTGTTCTTCAACTTCTTGTAGTCTGTTCTCTTCCCATTTTTCTTTGTTATCATATTTTTCGATCTTAGGCTTTGCAATGTGCAGATATGGTGCAGACTTCTATCCACCTCTCATTGATGATATTACTCCTAATGGATCATATGACTAGCTGAAACTCATTCTAAACTTCATATGAATTCACAAATCATTAACTTCTTTTTCGGTAGCTCTAGTGTTGACTATGAAAGATAATTTGTCACTGGCATAATCATACTTATGGAATGCCCAATTGTGAAGCTTGTACAAGTGGAATTCATAATTGGTTTCAGTAATCTTGAAGTGGGTGTCTACCAAAGGTAATTCATCCAAATTAATCATAGGAGGTAGAAGAGGATTCTCTACAGATACTTTAGGTTTTCCCTTATGGCTAGCCATTTGGGAAAAAATAAAAATTGTTGAGGACAATTTGAGAATTTACCTAAGAATAGCGATGATGAGTAGCCGTTGGTCATTGGAATTCACTCAAATGATGTTCTAGAAATTAGGGTTGGAGGTAGGAGGTAAAAGGATTTTTTTGGCAAGATAATGGCTTTATGATTTTGCTCATAACAGTTTTTTTGAATTAACCGTTATTGGTGCGGGGAATTAAATAAGTGGAATGTTGGTAGGAGAAATAAATGTGACGACAATCACTTGACCAGTTTATTGGGAGAAGTAGTTGAAGCTAAAAATGGTGGAAGGTTAGTGGAGGGTAAGAATGGTAGAGTAGGATAAGTTGTTTTCGAGCGGGGTGTAGTGGTAAATGGTTTCAAGTGGAGGGGGTCCCGTAATTCATCGAAGTTTGATAGGTCTACAAAACTGGGAACGAGGAAACTACTTTGCGAAAACACACACGCACACACACACACACACCCCCAATTAACTATTGGGAATGTGGGGGGTCCCATAATTCATTGGGTGTCATTGATCTTGGTGCATGCCATCTTAACCATTGAAAGTTGTATACAAAACATGTCGCTGGCTATAGTCACATCAAACATTATTTTTTGATATTTATTTAAAAAGATACATATTTTCCAAATAAAATTATACAACATACTGACATTTAAATGTGCACGCTTATTTTCTAAAATAAAAATCTTTTGTCTCTTTTTCTTTATTTATTTATTTCTTTTCTCTTTCTTTTTTTTTCTCTTTCTTTTTTATTTTTCATTTCTTTTCTTATTTTAGTTTTCTATTTCTTATTTTTCTTTTCTTTTTCTTTTTACAATAAAAGAATTTTTCAAATTATTCTAAAGGTAAAAATAAGTTACAACATTGGCTCCATCTGGGGACTGCTTCCCCCTGCAGGATGCAAAGGACTTGCAGATCCATGTGTCTTCTCCTCTGGCTATGGAATCTTTGTTGTGAAAATCACACTTCCTCTGGAAATTTAAAGAAAAACTGGAAATATACAATGATGAAGTTGAAAACACTCAATACTGGATATAATGCTTGAGATATTGCCCATGACTGAAAATGAGAAATATTCCGCTTCCAGATTGCATAGGATGAATGTATTATTTCTTTTTACTTCTACAATGTTGAAAGGTCCTAAACATAGGTTATCAAACTTTCATGCTTGCCTCTTTCTTCCCTTCTTCCATCCCATCTGAGAACCAAATCTCCTTGCCCGAAATCTTTTTCTCTAGATTTTTTTTCAAACAAACTCTTCATCTTGTCTTGTTATTGTCAAATTTTATGATGAACTTCATCTCTATATTGATTTAGCTTTATAATTTGATTTATCCTTCTTGAAAAATCATCTTCCTCTTCGTACGACTCCTGCAAAAAATTCATGACTAGAAATGCTAATTGTGTAGGGAAGATAGCTTTTATTCCATAAACAAGTTGAAAAAGAGATTTACTAGTAGAAAATTTAGGTGAAACCCTATTTTCCAATACTGCATATTTGAGATGACTATCTGAGTTCCTTTTATGATCTGCTAACACTTTCTTGAGGACTTTAATTAGACTTTTATTTGATGATTCTTCCATCCCATTTCCTTGTCGATAATAAGGTGTAGAGTGATGTAAGAAAATATTATATTTTTGACAAAATTCTATCATCTTAATGCTACTGAAATCTTGAGCAATATCTTTAACTATTTGTCTTGGAAAACCAAATCTAGACAAAATGTTTTCTTGAATAAATTTTATCACCATTGTTTCAGTTGCATTCTTAACATGGATTTATTCTACCCACTTGGTCAAGTAATCAGTGGTTGTTCATATCCATTTGTGTTGATTAATAGAAGAAAGAACTATTTCACCAATGAGATATAATCCCCACTGCAAGAAAGGATCTTCCACTGGAACCAGAACAAGGCGAAGTGCTACTTACCTCTATTTTCCTACAAATATCTGACAAAGCATGCAACTTTTCACCTTTTATCCAACCCGTATAAATAATTTTGGTCAACAGAATCCTTCTCTTAATATTTTATATGCAATTTCCTTCCAAGCATAATTTCCTCCACAAAAGCCTTTATGAAACTACTCAATTACTCCATCTATTTTACTTTCAGTCAAACATAGTAAGAGGATATTTAAGGGATCCTTTCAATACAAGTTTTCAATACTCCATGGCCTTCATTTTGAGGAATCTACATTGATTCTTTGTGAATTTAAGAGGGTACTCAAAATCACGTTGAAAATGCATTATGTCTTTGTACCAATCTCATAGTAAAACTTATCATCATTGTGTAAAGGAAGAGGTATAGGAACTGCACTGGAAGAAGGTTCTTGTGGATTCTTCTCACCTAAAAACTACAAATGTCCTTGTGGATTCTTCTTACCTGAAAACTGAGAAAGTTCTTATGGATTATTCTCACTGGAAAACTGAGAAGGATCTTATGGATTCTTCTCACTTAAAATTTGCATTATGGTATTAATACCAAGTATTTTGTAGTTTGATTCTACCAATGGCTTAGCTAAACCCTATCCTTTTACCAACTTTGTAGGTCTGACATCTAAATAAAACTCAAGTATCTTAGCAATCTATCTCCCCTCTTTCCATCTGTATCAGGTTGAGTCAACATTGTCTTTACTGCATTGTTAGGTACATAAGCAATTATAAGAGAATGTAAAACATAAATCCTAAGGCATAAGATTGTTTTTATAGGATTTCATATTTTATTTCATCATCTCTCGTAACCTTACTAAAGAAAGCAATTTTTTTCTCATGCTGATCATCATTTCTCTGTAATAAAAATGTTGTTATGGTAGTATCTAAGGTGAAGGAGAAAATAGTAAAAGGTTTTGAATAATCTGGGCTGGAGAGAATAGGAGCTTCTCAAATTGCCTTCCTGATTTGTGAGTAATAGTGTTTAGCTTGGTTAGTCCATTTTACTTCATTATCTTTCTTGAGCATACCAATAATATCTTTAACAATTTCAGCATAATTAGGTATGAACCTCTTTAAAAATTTTATCTTTCCTAAGAATGACTAAATTTCTTTCTTATTTATAGGTAAACAGATTAACTGGATTGTTGGAACTCTTTTAGGATCAATTATGACTCCTTATTTTGAAAGAATGTGTCCTAACAATATTCCTTACCTCGTTGCAAAGAGTGACTTTTGGGATTAAGAGAAATCCAAGATTTTCTGCATCTCACAAAAACGTTTCTCAATTATTTCATATGTTTAACATCAAAGTCAAAAAATACTATCAAATCATTAAGGTAAATGACTATGAATTTATTTTTACCTTACCAACAAATTCCAGATCCATGGCCCTTTAAAATTTTCCTCTAGCATTGCTTAGGCGAAATGCCATATTGGCATACATGAAAGTACCCCACGGAGTTGCGAAAATTATCTTTTATTTATCTTATTGACTGACCAAAATCTGGTTGTATCCAGGAAAACCATCCAACATTGAAATTTTGTCAAAACTTGATACTCTTTGAAGAAATTGATCCATATTTGGTAATGGATAATTATCTTTTAAGTATCATTTGTTCAAGTTTCTAAATTTATTGAAACACGGTCTTATTTCTCATTATTCTTCATAACAGGTACCAGGTTAGCTATCCATTCAGAATATCTTAAGGGAACAATTATTTTGGCATCCAACAACTTTCTTACTTCTTTCTCAATAATAGGAAATAAGAGTGGGTTAATTCTTCTTTTTTTTGTTGAAATGACTTAACTCCATGTTTCAGAGGAATTTTGTGCTCAATAATAGTTGTGCCATAGGTTTTCAATTCTTTATATGACCATGCCAATACATCTATGTATTTCTTAAACAAACTGACATATTTTTATTTTATGTCTTGAGGTAAAATGGATGCGATTTTGACATTTATGATTTCTTCTGTAGTACCAATATTATAATCCTATATATCTTCCTGATGTGAGTTTAACACTGAAGATTTTGACACATAATTCTGATCAAACTATTTTTCAAGAGGAACTAATCCCTTTGGAATATAATTATTTGATAAATGAATGATATCATGATCAACAATTTTCTGTTTAAAGTTCAAATATGAGTCACTATCATTCGATTTAATGTCATCGTTGTTTTCTTCTTCAACATGTAAACCAAAAAATTCGTCAATGGTCTGTAAGAATTCTTCAACTGCTCATCATCTTCAAAGGCCTGCCAGTGTCTTAAATTATCTGGAATGGAAGGTTTATACTTTACTTCAATCTGATAGTGTAATTGCAAAGGATCATGTATTTTGAATGAACTTGCAAAAACTGCCAAGGAATCTTCATGGATATTATATTCTCTCATAATTGCTGAGAAACTGAAAGCCTGAAAATAGTTTTACACGCAGTCCCATACTTCGTTTCTATAAGCTTTCAGTCTAGGATTCTTTGTTTTACAAAGATTTTTGATATGTTTTATAATCAATTCTAAATCACCATATACTGCTAGGTTTTGTACTTTCAAACTTTTAACTAATTTCAATCCTAAAATTAAAGCCTCATATTCTCACATTATTTTTTACTTCAAAGTCTAATTTGAAGGATTGGGTAATATTTTTCTTTTCAGGTGAAATGAGTACATTTCTTGTGCCAACTCCATCCTTAGAAAATGATCCATCAAAATACATTTTCCAAATATCACTATCAGAAAACTGAGGTTATTAATAGTATCTTAAAATATGGTTTGAGGATTAGAGAGATCACTTGCAGCCAAAGTAAAGAATCCAAAATATTGATCAATAGCATATATAGGATGATTTGTTGCTTGATTAGCTTGATAGACAGTATTCATGAATCTTACTTCTTTGTACAACCTTAAATGTTCACCTTCATAAACTGGGATTGTAGCATAGGATATATCTATCTGCAAGCTTCCTCCAAGCTTAGCACACCAACATCTTTACCACAACATGCCAAATTTGGGGGGAATATCTATAACAACAATATCCAATACTATGTTTTTCATATGGATTTGAGAAATTGTAACAACTAAATCTTTCATTAATCCCAAGCAAGGTACTTTCTTTGAATAAAATGTGTATAGATCATGATATGGCACGGTAATTTGCAACTGAAGTTGTTACATGATAAATTTAGGCATCAGATTATGGGAAGCACCGGAATCTAGCATACAGTTGTAAAAAACAAAATCATGAACTTTTAATGTAAAATAGAAAGGTGACACACTTGCATCAATCATGTCTGAACTAGGCCAAAAATCAACTAAAGGCTTCTCATCCTCTAGGCTAATTACATCCCTTCAGAATCTACATTTGAATATTGTATCCATTTGGAGACTTGTTGTTTATAACTTGTGTTTCTTGAAAGTTCAATTAAGGGAATTGGAATTTTTACCCTTTCTAATTCTCTTTCAACATTAAAAACAATTGGAATAGGTTTTTCTATAGAAGACTCCTCTTATGGCTAACTTTGAGGTTGAAAAGATGGTTTTTCAATAACTTTCATTTGAGGCTCGTCATACGTCACATCTTTTACAGGTCTACCAGGACCTTTCTAGGTCATAGCTCATATCTTCTATTTAGTTCAGAAATGAGAAATTGAGAAAAGGTTTCATATGTAGAAACTTTGGGGACTCTTCATTTTGAGCTAGATGATGATCTTGACTAATTGGAACAATAGTTTTTTGAGATGATGGATCTTCAAAATAATCGTTATCATTTGTAACAAAAAGTACAACTTCTTCACAGTCTTGATCATCAATCATTAATGAAGGTTGAATTTACTAGTCAGTATTTGGTCTTTACAAAATTTGAGATTGGAATGGTCTTCTATATTGAACCAGAGGTATATTTGCAACTTGTTGGGCTACTCTGGGCTGAGTTTCCATTCTTTAAATTTGATTAGACGATTTCTTAATAAAGTGGTTAGTTCATAAATTTTGTGCTCTTCATATTTATTTTTTGACGATGAAATACTTTCCTCTCTAGCTTTCATTTTCCTTTCAGCTCTTTATGCCTTTGCTTCCAATTTACTAGATGTTGACCTATTAGCTTCCACCTCAATTTCATTAGTTTGCATGTCTGCTAAGGTTTCATATTTTCTCTCTCTAAGCATTATAGCAAAATCATCATCAAATTATTTAGAAAATCTAACATTAGTTGTAGTGACTGGGGGTATACAATTTGGTGGCATCTTATTGTAAATATTATTAAATATTTTGATAAAATTTGTAATAGGTTTACTAGGGTTTCTTCTCAAAACTTCAAATCTTGTCAAATAGTAAGTATTATCCTTTTTAACTTCCCATTGATTCTTGAAGATGTTGTTTAATTCAACCCATGAATTTATAGAATTTGCTTGTAATTGTCTAAAACATATTCTGACATTTCCCTCTAATGATTGAACAAATAGTCTTGTATAAACATCCTCATGCTCAATGTTCATATTGTCTGCAAAATCAAGAAATTCAGTCAAATGATCTTATGTAGATGGCCCTATTTCTCCATTAAATCTGGGAAAATGTTTCAAATACCCTTCGCGAAACTCATGAAGTTGGGATGTTGGTGGAAGTACCAATGATGTGTATTGAGCTGTTACAATTGGACTAAATCTAACCATTCGATGTTGTAATAGAACTGTCTAGTTAGGAGAGACACCTTTGCTTGAAGATGGTTGGGATGGAGGTTTAGGTTTCTTGAAAAACTAAGGATGAACAACTAACTTCTGAACTTCAGGTATGATTTTCTCTTCATCTTCAAATTCAAGGGGATTGTATAAATTCTAAGTTCCTCTTCAAGCTTAGCAAAAATACAAGGATACATATGTACGACAGAGGAAATGAAATCAATTGGTTTCAATTCAGGTAATTGAAGTTCAGGATTTTATTTAGTATTAGATGGTTTTGCATGGGAAATAAAAAACTCAAAAGACTCAAGTTGATGAATTAGTAATGAAGATTGAAGATATACTCCTTTAGAAAGGAGCTCTAAAACTTTAGGTGGTAGATCTGATAATTTAGCAAGTATTGGGGTTGATTGGAAAGGCTCAGTTTGTGAGGGTGTCTCAGGTGAAAGAGAGGTAGTAGTAGAAGTGGAAGCTTCAAATCTATGTCGGATAGATGCAACCCTCACAAGTCTCTCTAGATCCGATAAAGGAGAGAAAAGCTCTAGATATGAGTGAGATCAGGTATGCATGCATGAAGCCATATTTAACTAGTGAAGTTGTCAGGTGAAATATTTTAGCCTATTGATCTCTTATTCACCATTAAGAGGTAAGTCGAATTATTTTCCAAGGGTAAAAACTTCAAACTTCGTTCCTCGACAATGGCGCCAATCTAATGTTGTATCTTTGTAGATAGTTCTAGGATGGGGAACTATGCCAAAGCATATAAGTAAGGGTTTTAATTGAGTTGGATGACCAATGCATTAAACTTTAACAATTGTAAAATCTAAATCTGAGAAGTTTCAAAGGGTTGATTTTCAATCATAATAGTATAAATCTTTAACTGGTTTTGAAAGATGAAAATGAGAATATATTTAATTATCAAAAAATCATATTGAATACTTAATTAATTTAAAGATGTAGAAGAACTAATTTAAACAAATTGTTCAATTAGTTAATCTCCATAAAGATGATAACTTTGCAGCAGGAATTCAGGGAAGTTAATACTTAACTTAGCCTTACCCAGACTCCTATTCTACCTTGAATATATGATGAAAAACATAAATGGATAAACCAGAAAAATTCACATGAACACTGAAGTTGTTAAGAATGAAGTCAAAATCCTTTGATTATCTTTAGAAATATTTCAAAGTAGTACAATAGTGTCATTGGATCATCACAAGGATTTAACCCTTCTTTCTTCGAATTACAAAATAATTATAGAGTGTACTTCAAAAATATCTAAATCTAATAAAATTCATTACAAAATACAGTATTATCTAAAACTAATTTGGATTGTTTACAAAAATAGAACACAAAAATAGATTTTCTAAACTAATTTTGACTAATCAACACACTATTTGAGGGCATTGTTTGATGACTACTTCTTTAAACTGATCCCATACTTTATGCTCATGTTATCCTTCTTATGTTCCTTCTTTTACTGCAACTGGTTACTCAAATCCTGCATTCTGCTACTTTTTCCCCTGTAACTGCTTTTGAGATATTCACCTTTCCTATTTGATAAGCTCAAGGAATTTATCCAATTCCTCTTCACTGGGGCATAAAAACTTAATGACTTTTCTATAAGTTTCATCCACTTTAGTATATTTCTCAAATGTGGGTTTACTTAAGAAGAGGTGGTGAATTTCATGTTCAATAAATAAAGCATCTTGCAAACCTTCTAAGAAATCTTTACCAGTGATCATTCCTTTTACCTTAGAAAAATTGGAATGATCATTTGCTATCTTCTACAATCTTTCCTCGTAACTTTCTTGTGAAATGAAGTGATTATTCTAATTGGTCAAAGGGGGAAGACCTATGTTAAGAAAAAATAGAGAATTTTTTTATGAAATTTATTTATCTGAACTTTCATACTTTGGCACTTGTTCTCCAGTTGTAACATGAGGTTTCTCTTTGTGAGAACTTTTCTGATTGTGAGGAGCATTTCATTTATGTGCTCGATCCCTAAGTCTTCCAACTCTTCTTTAGTTTTGGAGTTTAGGAATATTATATTTTTAGTGGCTTCTCCAGGATTGTGCTCCAATTCCTCTTTGATCTGTGTTATGGCTTCATTTTCTCTATTAACAAGTTGTTCTTGTTCAAATATAATTTATATGGATGTCCATAATTATAAAAAATCTGAATTAACATCTACCCAAATTTTTTATGTCTTTTGTTAATGTGAGGGAAGTTGCTGACTCATTCATATATTTCTCTATTTTTTTAGTTAATCTGAAGGCTTTTGGTACTTCAGCGAGGTATGCATTGTCAGCCTTTATTTTATTTTCTTGGGATTTCTCCAACTGAGCTCTTAGCTTTTCAATTTCATGTCCTTCAATTATAGGTCTCACATATATTTTACCAAGTGTTCTACAAGATTATGACTAGTAGACTCTGTCTTTGTTGTTGATACTACTACTGTTGTAGATTTCCCTACTTTAATACTAATTTGAAGTTATTTTTCTTCAATTAATTTCTCCATCTTTGCCTCTATCTTTTGAATTTACACATTTTGTTCCAAAAGCATATGAATCATATTTTCCTTTTCTTTCTCAAGTTATCCCACTTCTTGTGCTTGAGGGTGTTCATTTTTTGGTAACTTCAGTTGTTTCCTTAGTGCTTGGATGTCTAAATTTCTTCTTTTTATTATTTCTTCAACTACTTTTACATCTTTAGGATTCAATCCTAACTTTAAAATTAGATCATCTAGCCCCTTTATCTTGTTCAATATCAAGCTTTGCAATGTACACATATGGTGCAGACTTTTGTCCAAATCTCATTGACAATATTACTCCTAATGAATCATATGACCAACTGAAACTCAATATAAATGTCATCTGACTTAATAAATCATTAACTTCTTTTTCGGCAACTCCAGTGTTGACTATGAATGGACCAACCTGTGCCTTTAGTTTAAATTGAGCTTTTTTCTTCCTGGAAAAAAAAGAACATCATCCATGTTCATCATCTGTCTGATATATTCTAATGCAAAAATTCTCATGGGGGGGGAACATTATTAGTTTTTAAAGTGGAAGCTCACAACCATAGATTCTAATCTCAGTAAAATTCTTTTACAAATACCAGACTCCAAATTTAGACTACTCACTCAAGTGTATAATCCTTTTAATTTCCATGGAAAGCCTGGGAACTACATCACTATTTGACAAACATATTGCCATATACAAAAATTGATTAACAAAGTCACAGAAAGACAAATCTTTAGATTTTTTCCTGACTAATGAAGTCCAATGAATTATTGACAGTTGTTTTCCTTCAGCATCCAATTTATGTAGAGGAAATTTGAACCTTTCTGATTGATGATATAAAAACAAGTAAACTAAAATGGACTAGTGCTTGAATGATCCTTCAACACTGAACTTTAGGAACTAATCATGAATTGCATCTGACAAAAATTGACTGTAATTGAACATAATTGAAGGTTTCTTTCTAGAAGAAAACACTAATAAGAACCCTAATATAGCCTCATCTACCCACTAACCATTCGAATAACCTAACATACAAGAAACCATGGAAATAATCTGTGTAGGAATCTTAGGGAACATTTCAGGGGATAAGGTGGGTTTGTCCTAGGTAATTCAAATTTCTCTAGTAAGAACAACTCAAAAAGAATATCTTTCTATAAGAAAGAGAGCTTTCGGTAAATCTCCAAAGGAAATCAGTAGAAAAAGGGTGAAGAGTGTCAAGAGGTTTTATTTCCAAGGCTTGACAAATCGATTTAGAGGTTATAGAGAAAATGATTTCATTATTTTGAGCAATTATAGCTCTCTAAATTGGAATTTATCGGGCTCCACACCAGGTGAAAAATTCTGGGAAATGATGCATTTGAGGGAAACATAATTGAGGAAATAAAGATTCCCAGAAAGAGAATATTTCACTGGTGTCCTCATACTTCTGGAATGCCCAATTGCAAAGTTCATACAAGTTGATTTTACAATTGGTTTCAATAATATTGAAGTGGGTATCTACCAGAGGTAATTCATCCAAAATATTCACAGGAGGTAGAAGAGGATTCTCTATAAATAGTTTATATTTTCCTTTATCTCTAACCATTTGGGAAAAACTAAAAATTACTGAGGATAATTTGAGAATCTACCTAAGAATAGTGATGATCTATAGTTTTTGGTCACTGGAATTTGCTCAGATGATGTTCTGGAAATTTTGGTTGCAAGTAGGAGGTAAAAGGATTTGTTTTAGCAAGGTAATGTCTTTATGATTTTTCTCATAACGGTTTTTCTTAATTAACTATTA
This sequence comes from Pinus taeda, assembly GCA_000404065.3. Lineage (NCBI taxonomy): Eukaryota > Viridiplantae > Streptophyta > Pinopsida > Pinales > Pinaceae > Pinus > Pinus taeda. The sequence goes on from APFE030795129.1 coordinate 190,414, forward strand.
TTGGCACGGGAATTAAATGAGTTGAATGTTGGTGGGATAACTATATGTGACAATGGCTGCTTGACTAGTTTAGTAGGAGAAGTAGTTGAAGCTAAAAATGGCAGATGGCTAGTGGAGGGTAAGAATCGCAGAGGTAATGGCCAAGGAGGATAAGTGGTTTTCCATGGGGGTTTTGTGGTAAATGGTTTCAAGCGAAGGGGGTCCCATGATTCATCGGAGCTTGACACATTTGCAAAAGTAGGAATGCAAAAACTGCTTTGCAGAATCCCCCCCTCCATTATTGTTGAGAATGTGGGTGGTCCCACAATTTATCGGGTGTCATTGATCTTGGCATGCACCATCTTAACCATCGAAAGTTGCATATGAAATATGTTTCTTGTGGCAGTCACCTCAAACTTTATTTTTCAATATTTATTTTAAAAAATTACATATTTTCCAAATAAAATTATACAACATAGCGACATTTAAATGTGCGTGCTTATTTTCTAAAATAAAAATATTTTTTCTTTATTTCTTTTTCTTTCTTTTTCTCTTTATTTTCTATTTTTCATTTCATTTCTTATTTTAATTTTCTATTTTTGTATTTTTCTTTTCTTTTTCTTTTTCACAATAAAAGAAATTTGCAAACTATTCTAAAGGTAAAAATAAGTTACAACAACTACTATGGATAATGTTGGTTGGTGCTTTTGTGCATATTGTTACATATACTTGATGTTTCTCATGGTTCCTATTATGATGTTGCTCATTGAAGAATGTATGGTTTCCTTATGTTAGTATATTGTTGTTGCCACTAGAGATTGTTGGTTGGACATGTTGCTATGTATGTTGATTAGTTTAGTATGTTTCTTGCTAAAAATGTGAACAATATGGTGATTGGTTGATATGCATCATTTTTCATCCATTTAGAGGTTAATTACTCTAGTGTTTATGCTTCAACTTTATTGCCTTATTAGATGGAGTTGATCCTTTTCCATTGATGGCAAAGGGGGCATGATAGAGGATGTTGGTATAGAGTTTTTGTATGGTTTCCACCAATTCCAAAGGGGGATATTGTTTAAATTATGGTGTGCATGGTTCAAGCCAACTGATGTTGGCATTGGTTCATGATGGCAGCTAGCTCATGTTGGCATTGATGTCAACCCTATGTAGTCTAGCTAACGTTTGGATTCCTTCCTTGTAACATGGTTGAAACTAGTTGAGTTGGCATTGATCTTGTTGTTTTGGCATCTATGTCAACCGTATGTTGTCACACACATGATGTTCAGATGATGGCATTGGTGGATGTTGCATATCTACATGTGATGGAGATGATGCGTCAAGTGGAATTCATGTTGTTGAGATGCCATGCTAGTTGAGTTGGCATATTAGGTCTTCATCTATGCTTGTGGAAATGACTTGTTGCATTAATATTTTGGTATGATGATGATGTTACAGAGGTTCTATGGAGTGTGTTTAGGTGTGTTGTAGCTTGTGCAAGTGGTTGAGGAGAGCTGAGGACTTGTTGGTAGTCTTTCCAACCCTTGTTTGTTAACTTCTAGTTCAACTTGGTAGTAACACTTGGGAGACATTCTTAGGCTATTTATAGAGGTTCCAAAGGACTTAATAAAGGTTTGGAGGCTTGTACAGGAGCTAGAGGAGAGGTTCCAATAGGTGGTTGAGGTTATGCGCTAAGGATATTTGGTTTTCTCCCATCCTCTGCCCCAACTACATGGAGCTAAGCATGTGCATGTGATTGAATGACTCAAACTATAGGGAGACAAGATTATCCATGTAGTTGTAGCCAAGATCAACCAGTTTCGTGCATGCATTTGTGTTTCTAGCTAGAATTTCTCTACATTCCTTGCACACATCTGGATTATTTTGACTTCCATATTTGTGGAAGCTTAGAAATTAATTGGTAAATGTCATAAATGGTTAATTAAGTCCTCCAATGGGTGTGAACACCTTTATTGCACAAGTACTGATGATTATGGTTGGATTCGTCAACTTTGGGCACTCTTGATCCCAGACCATAAGTAGAATTTACCCCTAATGTTTTATCTTCTTCATTTTTTGGTCCTGGGTGATGGTTGGTTCAGCATGAGAGTGAATGAGTGAAGGATTCATAGAAAAGGAATGCTTTAGACCTACTTGAGAGTAGATATACATTGTGTAGGTGTGCAAATGGTAGTGTTGTAGTAGAATTCTGAAGTAGAGCATTATTTATCAGATCAGATTCATGGTTGTTGTAGCAGAGTTTATATGGAGTAGATTTTATGCTGCTAGATGATTGTATTATTCATGATTGCATTTGTGCCAATATTTGTTGGATCTTAAGAGCATGTCTTTGTTGGTGTTTTATTTGATTTATTGATGGTGTCTTGTTGGTAGAGATCATATTGTAGAGTTGAATCAAGTATAGTGGAGAAGTCTTGGATCTATTTTGAAAATGAATGAAATCGAGGTCTACATTGAAGTACAGGAGCAATGAATTCATGAAAGTGGAGAAGTTATTTCGAAGCTTCATTGAAAGGAATAGTTTCTCCATCCAGTTAGATTTGGATAGTCAAATCGAAGTTGGGTGAGGATCGTTGATTGTGGTGGCTGATGGACCTCCAAATTAGAAACAAATTAAGGCCCATATAACCTTTCTTATGCACCTGGAAGCTATATTAAACCCCTCCTTCTACACTTAATAATGTTTTTTTAGTTTTAATATGTTCTTAAGAAGGTTTAGAGTTTGTTCCATATTATGTGCCTAATATTATTTATTTTTTTAGAATATTGTGAGAATTGATGGGCCTCCAAATTAGACATAAATTAAGGCCCATATGACCATCCTTCAGCACATTAAACCTATATTTTTGCATTATATTACATATTTTTAACTTTAATATGTTCGTTAGGAAGGTTTATGGATCGTTGCATGTTTGTGCTTCATATTATTTATTTTTGAAGAATATTGTGAGAATTTTGGGAAGGTTATGGAGATTTGGACGAGATAATTTAGGGACTTTATCCCTACTACATGACGATAAATATTGGATAATAAATCAACAGGATATTATGAAATTATTGCACAAATTCTGGAGCTTCAATGATTGAGAAAATCTAGGAATGGGTTCCCTGTCATTTAACACAAATTCCTAGTGTTGGGAACCAAATCCCCTATTTGAAGGATTTGCAAGGGGAAATCTTCGTCTTTTCAAGGAGAATGCTTCATCATCATTTTATATAAGTAACAATTCGAATTTTCATCTAGGGGGTGGTTTTTCTAAGTCTTCTTGTGGAGAAAACTTGTATTTTTGCAACTCCACTTTCATTTCTAGTAGGGATGTAATTGGATTGATTCAAATAATGAAGATTTGTCCCATTTTTAGCTTCTAAAGCTTGGTATCCTTCATATGACTATGATTTTCCTTGGGATTGGCCATCCCAGGAGCCTCAGAGCCCTTTTGTATAATTTACTTTTCTTCTTTTCACTTCTTATTCACATGCATCTCTTGTTCTTGTTTTCCCTATTTCTACATTTAGTATTGATGATTTTTTGTTGTAGGATTAGGTTAAATGGTTGAAGTGAGTTCTTTTTCAGGTTATTTATAGATTCAAAAAAATATTTCATCCTTGGAACATATTTGGAAGATCATAATCATCATTGAACAACTTGGATTAGTTTACTTATTCACAAATCTAAAATTTTTGGAAGTCCCTTGTAGGAATAGTAATTTTATGCTATTTTTAAGAACATGTTAATGAGTTTAATTTGAGTTGATTCCTCTTGTATTAGGTCATAAAAACATTAAAGTTAACAAAAATAAGTACCCCGTTGCATTTTCACTTGATTAGGTTAGTCATTTGATAGGTTAACTAGCTCACTAGTTCTCGAATTTCCAGAGTTTGGATTAGTAATTTTCTGCTATTTTTTAGCACATGTGAAAAAGGGTATTTTTGGAGTGACTATAATTGGAATGGAGACTTAATAAATCCTAATCAATAAAAAAAAAATCCATCCCAATTTCATTTGATTTTATTGGTCATTTGATGAGTTATCGCTTCCTGTAGAAAACCTCTAACTTCCTGTAGCAAACCTATAACTTCATGCAACAAACCTGTAACACCACTTTCCTTCATTAGTTTTGACCCTCACTACAACTATGACTTAGTATAGATGAATAATGACCCCCAGCTATGATTTTATGATCGGGGGAAGATTCTAAGTCATTCCAAACCTTCCTTTTATTCACTGCAAACGCAGAGTACACTTTGTTTTTTTATCACAAGTTTATTGCAAGTAGTTCACTGATTTACAAGCAAGTATGAAGTAGGTATATAGTACATGCAATTATAATTAGTAGTTTGATGAATTATGTAAGATAAAATATCTTTGCTTCTACAAGTAGATTAACCTTTTTCCTTCCATGAATTGATTAGTAAGCATTTACATGTTTATAAAGTAGCATTTCCATTTCTTGCAAATAGAATAACAATTCCATCTTTTGCAATTAGTTAAGCTTTGATTTCATGACATTCACTTAATTAAATTAGATAAACAAGAGAAGGACACATTGTATGCTGCAAATATAGTGTCTATACCTCTTAAGTTTGTATGAACCCCAGGTTGATAATTAAAGTTGGTAGCCTTGGTAGTTGCAGCATTCTTGTTACAATACTGAGGCTCATCACTTTTTGGTGTCATTGTTGGGGAGGTGTCAAAGTATGCATTTTTTTCTTTCCATCGTTGATTCATCTCTTTTACTTTCTACAAAAATGAAAAAAAATCATTAGGCATCTTTCCTTTCAAGAACAGAAAATTGCATTAGATTAACATTCTCATTCTATTTTTTTTATTTAAAAAAAAAGTAAAAAATCTCCAACACCAACCCCCCCATTTGATCATGTCGTTCAGTAAGAGCTACATCACTATCCACTTTTGTAGGTATAAGAAGAGGAGGTGAAAAATAAGGTAGAATAAATGGATGGAGATTATGAAAATGAAGAATATCCTCTTGGATTTCCCATTCAAGATACTAATGTGAGTGTGCATATGAAGAACATCACTCCATATTTCCTTCCCAACTTCCATGGTATGACATTAGAGGATCTGGAAACCTTTCTCTTTGAATTTGAAATTGTTTGTAGATCTTATGGTTACTTATTAAACACTAAAAAATTGAGATTGTTTCCAGCAACATTGAAGGATAGAGCTCTTAGATGGTTCATGAGTTTAGGGACTAATTCAATAACATCATGGAATGATATGAAAAAGATATTTTTAGAAAAATATAAAGATCATGATCTTAAAGAAGAAATCTTTGGAATGACTCTAACAGAAGATGAGAGCCTTGATGACCTAATAGAGAGGTTCATGTATAATGTCAAAAGAGAAAAACTACATCATTTAGGATCTGACACACTAAAAAATATCTTACTTAGAACAATTATGGATTAGTGTATTGTTCTCCTTGATCTCATGAGTAGAAGTGATGTATGCCAATTATCATTTGAAGAAATTTGTGAAACATGCAAACACATATCAAGAGGAAGGGAAAGAGTAAGTAAATGAACATCAAGATCAGTAAGTCAAGCTAAACTTGGAAATTTGTTTGATGACTTTAAAACATAAATTTTTAGCAATCTAAGCGAACAAGTAGAAGTGTTAAGAATGCAAGATGAGGAAAAATAAAATGTTGATATTTGTGTTGTCCATTCAGAATCACATGCTATTAAATATTTCCCATTATTACCAAGGTTGAAGGAAGTTTACCAAGAGGACAATGGAGCAAGTCAATCACCAAAGTAGCTATGTTATGTAGCTCCAAGAGGACCTTGGCAACCTAGTTAACCTGGTATGGTGCAAGAGTTTAACTCACAATTTCAAGGTTATGCACAACAATCTCAAAGTAATTGGAACACATCCTTTCCTTGGTAACCATGGCCATATCAACCCCAAAACCAATCTTGGCAACAAGGTTAGCAAGAGCCTTATGGGAGAAATCCACAATATCCTAAATATTTTCCTCAATATCCTTCCTACCCAACTCCATGTTATCCCTACCATCCATATTCACCATAACCACAATGCCAACTACATCCATATCAAAGATCTACTCCCACTTAACTACTTGTACAACCATTTCCAAACCCACACAAGGAAGTAGCTCAACCCACTTACAATGCTAAGGTACAACACTTCCTAACACCTCCTCTTGATCTCAATGGTATTCATCATAGCCCAAGAAGGGTATTGAAAGAAAGAGATTCTCTTGATGTCATTGAAGGACAACATTTAGAAAAAAGAAGATTCAAATGAGAAGACCAAAGAATAATGGGTTGCACTTGATGAAGAGTAGAAATCAAAATCATAGATTGAGAAAGTTATCTCATTTTTACCATCAGATCATTCATGTGTTGAAGAGAATAATCAACAAAAAGAGGAATATTTGAATGTCATGATAGAAGAATATATGAAGAATGATCCAGATGAGCAAGTGAACCAAGGGAAACAAAGCTATATTGAGGTTTGGTTCCAGAAAATCAACAAGATGGAGCATCACTCTCTTCTTCAATAGTACTTGATATCATCAAAGTCAAAGAATTTGGTCTCTAAATTTTAGTTACATGTCAAAGTATATATTTAGAGCCTACACATGAGTTTATCTATCATCTGGATGTGCACATGGCTCCATTGAAGGTATTCCTATATTTGAAAGAGCTTTGTTTTTTCAAGTAGAGTAGGATAGAAAAAAAAAAAATGTCAGGTGAAAACCTCATTTGAGGCACCTGAGATTGGCTCATTGGTTGAAAACCTCCATGAGGTGGTCAATGGGTTGGAAAAAGGAGAAAAGGGATAAAAATAAAAGATCCTAGGTGAAAACCTCCTTTGGGGCGCCTAGGTAGACCTATTAGTTGAAAACCTCATTGAGGCAGCTGGTAGGCCTAAAAAAAAAAAAAAAAAATTCTACTTTATCTCTCTCTGATGAATGCAGGTGCTCTCCAACCTTTTCGAGCAACAAGAACACTTTAGCACCAAAAGGGAAAAAAATGATCAAAAGCCTAGTAAAAAAAAAGTCGAACTTGGACTTTCTCCTCCTTTGCTCAAATTCTACACTAGGACCAAGGCCATGCCAATCCATCACCATCATCTATTTCCACTATCCACCCATAATTCCCAAGATTTTCCCATTCATTTTCCTCATTGTCCTAAAATAATACAAGGAGGATCTATTTTTCTACAGGAAGCCAAAATACACAGAGCAGAAAATTGTTTCTATTATATGTTGAAATCTAGGCATCCATTTGTAAAAAAAATTCATGGGGGGATGCATATGGATAATTGTAAAATTCTCAAGAAATGTTAGAAAATTTTGGTGCACACTTTTTGAGAAAGCAACCTCCATCACCTACATCCATTTTTAATTTTTCCCAATATTAGTGCATCCATTGGCCAAGATTGTTTACAGGAGATGTATAACGATGATGGAAATATGCTCAACAAATTTCAGGTTAATTCAATCTATCGTTTGAGAGATATGCATAAAATAATTTTGTTTTAGGAAGTTGTCTTGAAATTCTACAGGTGGAGCCTAGAATGCTATAGGAGGTAGATCCGATTGGATGAAGGGGAAAAAATGTAATTTATTCTTTAGGGGAGGTTAAGAGAGGTCCCCCAACACCACTTCCATCACCTATACACTCCATCTAGCCAAAATTTATCTTCAAATTCCACTCTGTCTTACATGAAAAAGAAAAAAAAAGCTTTGTCATCAACGTTTCCACCACCTACACCATATCTTGATTATTTAAACCCTATCTTGATACCTCCTATGACTTCCATCAATCCACATGTGGTAATGAGGTCTCGAAGATGAATTAAATGACTTCTACAGCAAGAGGATTCCTGCTATAGTAGCTTGCACAGTTCCAACATAACTCAACATGAATTCTTTTTTCACTCAGATAGCAGAAGATCTAGCCACCTTGAGGATCATGAAGCAATTTCTAAAGTTGAGAAGGGACACACCCTCCTTAAGAAGCACTCTATCCACTCCACTAGTAACATATTGGACACTAGAAATAGACTTGCACATAAAAACCTTAACAGTCAAAGAATCATCAAGCTATGAAGACTTGTGCAGAAGCAAACAAAGGAAATTATCATCTCAAGAGAAGCATGGATCTATTAGGAACTCAACAACAATTTGCATGCCTCTTAAGAAACCATCAAGTAGGTATAGGTATGAAATATTATTCACCTCTTCTCTTGAGCATATTATAGCTAGAACTTTGTTGTCAATGCATGAGACATGAGGTTTTATAAGCTAAGGATGGGTCAGTAGTCTCGACCACCCTCAACTAGTTAATGCTGCTAACTCCCTCACTCATTCAATGTTTAAAATCAAAATTAAGAAGAGAGATGATTACGAGGAGTGGGGACAATAGTTAAAAGAAGAAATGTGTGTAGTGTAGAAATTCCCACTGTAGATCAACATATTATGCAATAAACTTATACAACAAACTTTGTAGAAGCTTAATTGAATTGAGCAAGATCAATGAGAACACATATAACTAAGAATGAGAAATCAATCACACATAACACAGAAGAAATAACCCGGGTAAAGCCTCAGTCTAAGACCCCAATCTTTGTATTATCATACAAGTGGAAATCTATTCAAGTTACAAAAAGAACCAGCTCTCAAGCTATCCTACTCTCTCTACAATCAAACAATATAGCTCACAGACTGAATAGACGTAGTATATGTCCTCCTAAAGCCCTCCAAACCTCGTATTTCCTTGTACAGTTTCTCTTGGGGTCCAGTGATGCCACATGTGTGAATTGGCCTCATCACACTTGCAAAAACTGAAGAAGTAACTGTGCAATCCTCAAGGAAAGAATTCCTTCTGCATGCAAGAGATATTCACAATGGAATATTCCTGCAGCTAATAGTACACTGTCCCTTCATCTGATCTCAACTGGGTCTCTGTCTGAACTGACATGCATGAGCTATTTATGAGAGAATATTCAGTTATCTAAAGTGCATCAGTTACATGCATGCATGCATCAACTAATTGAACTCACAATTAATTCAACAAACTGTTGAATTAATCTACCTAGACTTGACTCAGTTAACTGATCCAACTAATTACAACTCATCCTTATCTCTTTAACTAATGGATAAATTCCTCAATTAATGGAGAAACTATTGCATGTCCCCACATAGACTTCGTGTTTGATTTTCTACAACTAATTAACTTGTGGTGAATTAATTAATTATTTTACAAATAGTTGCAAAGATCAAATTAGAATTTTTACTTCTCTATTTTAGTTCAGGGACTAACTAAAGTAGGAAGGTATCCTGAAATGCTATTTATAGCAGTACTAAATTTAGCACTTCTATATTTAGCATTTCTTGTTGTTATTTTCAACACTCCCTCTCAACAAGAAAGGAATTATCAGTAACCCCAATCCTGTTTTTGTGGAACTCAAACTTGCATTTTGACAATGCCTTCATTAAAATATCTACATCTTGTTCCTTGGTCGAAACATACAGCAACAACATGATCCTCTTGACCACACAGTCTCGAAGATGGTGATACCAGATATCAATGTGCTTGGACCTGTCATGAAAAACTGGATTCTCAAAGAGTTTGATACAACTCTGGTTATTGCAATATATCATGGTTGGATCCATCCTCTGACCAAACAATCCCACTAGAATCTTCCGCATCCAAATGGCCTCACATGCAGCCTGACTAGTAGTCATGTATTCAGCCTCTACTGAGCTAAGTGCAACTAATCTTTGTTTCCTAGTGTACCAGGAAACTACAGCTGAACCAAGGTTGAATATTCCTCCAGAAGTGCTCTTCTGGTCTAATGGACTCCCTACCCAATCCACATCTATGAAGCCTTGAAGCTTCACTCCCTTTTTCTGTATGTACCATAATCCAAACTGAGATGTGCCTCTGAGGTATCTCAGCACATGCTTCGCTTCCTTCCAAAATAGCTTAGTAGGCTAAACCATAGCTTGACTCTGCTAGTTCACGTCAAAGCATAAGTTGGGTCGTGTGTTCACCAGATACATAAGTGAACCCACCAACTATTGATACACATTAGCAGCTAATACCTCACCTAAAGTAGCATCCTCCTTCCTCCAGTTCCTAGCTAGAGGAGTCTGCATGGGCTTGCCCTTCTCCATGTGAAAGCGCCTGAGTATTTCATTGTCATACTTGCCTTGAGACACAAATATTTCACCATCTTTCTGTCACAACTCCATGCCTAGAAAGTATTGCATAAGACCCATGTCTTTCATTTTGAACTCTCTTGCAAGGTCCTCCTTGCAAGACTATATTAGTTGATCATCACCTGTCAAAATCAGATCATCAACATAAAGAACAATGATCAATGGTTTACCTTCTACCATGATGTGGTAAAGGTTCGCATGCTTCACTCTTGGTGAAGCCCAACCCAGTGAAAGAGCTGTCGATCTTGGTGTACCAAGCACGGGGTGCTTGCTTTAGCCCATACAAAGCCCTCTTGAGTCAACACACATGCGACTCACGATCGAAGGTCTCAAAACCCTCTAACTGTGCAATGTACACCTCCTCCTCAATCTTCCCATTGAGGAATGTTGTCTTCACGTCCATATAGTGGATCTTCCACCCCATCTGAGCTGATAGTGCCAACATCGATCTAATCGATGGGTACCTTACTACGGGAGAAAAATTCACATCGTAGTCGATCCCCTCAACCTCTGAGAAACCTCGAGAAACAAACCTTGCCTTATGTTTCTCAACACTGCCATCAACTTCCTGCTTTACCTTGTAAATCCATCTGGAACTCACCACTGACTTGCCCTGACATCTTGGGAGAACATCACACACATTGTTCCAAATGATAGAGTCATATTCCTCTACCATTACATCAACCTAGACTGGTTGTTGCACTGCCTCCTCGAATTAAGAAGGTTTGGTATCTACACACTCCCCAACCAGGGCCATGTACCCAGTGTACCACTCGGGTGACCTCCTCTGTTTGTGCTGAGAAGATGGTTGTCCCACATTCTCCCACACATCCATCATCAACCTGTCAACTTCCCTTGAGCGTTTCCGCCCATCTTTGGAAGTCTCAGCATGAGAGGATGTCTCCACTCCCAGATCCTCTACATGCAGCTACTCCGCATCAATCTAAGGCTCCTCCTCCTTAGGAATTGAAAGTTCCTCCTCTGCATGAAACTTGAGCTCCCTCTCAAGTGATAATCACATGGCTTTCTGCTCATCGAACTTCAGATCCCTACTTACCACTGTCCTCTGACTGGTAGGTAGGTACACCCAATAGTTGTGGGGTGTATCTGTGTACCCCACAAGTATTCCCAACTTAGTTGTTGGATCCAGCTTCTTCCAAACATCTTTGGTCACATGATAGTAAATTGAAGATCTAAAAATTTGGAAGTGGCTCACATCTGGTCACTTCCTAGAAAAGGCCTCCATAGGTATCTTCATTCCCAGTATACGGTGCAGGCTTCTATTCTGCAAGTATATTGTTGTATTGCATGCCTCAGCCCACAAATAAAGTGGTAGGCTTTGGTCATGCAACATCGCTTGAGCTACTACCACAATCGATTTGTTCTTCCTTTCGGCTACCCCATTCTGCTGTGGGTTATGGGTGTCGTCAATTCCCGTGTAATTCCTTCTATAGCATAGAAGTCTTTAAATTGTTAGGAGACATACTTTCCACCATTTTCGCTACACAAGGCTTTTATTTTCTTTCTAGATTCTTTCTCTACCAAGGCTTTAAACTCACAGAACATCAAGAAGGTCTAATCCTTCTTTTGCATAAAGTAGATCCAGCATCTACGAGAAAAAACATCAATAAAAATAACATAGTACCTTTGCTTAGTGGTGGAGGTTGTAGAGAAAGGTCAACAAACATCTGAGTGAACTCGCTCCAGGATTGCTCCAGCTTTACTGTCTCGATCAGGAAAGGAAGATTTCGCATACTTACCCAATGTACAACCCTTTCATGTATTATTCTACTCCAATTTTCCCTTGGGAAGTCCGGTAGAAATCTGCTACATGATCTTCAAGGCTCCATGGTGCAAGTGGCCCAGTCTTCTATGCCATAGCTCGCCAACATCTTGGCTCTGCACCATCTCAGCTTTGGAACTCAATGCAACACAGTCGTCTACCTCTAGCTTGTAGAGATTCTTTACTCGAATCCCAATTCACTTTCTTTGTCTAGTACCAATATGCTTATGGAATACCTTTCCTTTACTAAAGACTACATCATAGCCTTTATCTTCTAGCATAGCAACAGACACAAGATTCTTCTTTAGACCTGGTACATACTTTACATCATTCAGGGTGAGGGGAGCTCCATGCTCCCTTTGAAACAAAACCGTACCTTCACCTGAAACATGGTACTTTCCATCATCGCTCATCTTGATCTGCATCTGGAGATCCTTCTCCTCCAAGGTACTGAAAAGATTCTTGTCACCTAACATGTGGAATGAAGCTCCACTGTCCAAGTACCACACACATCCCACCATGGATGAAACCATGCATGTGATAAGTGAGAAATCCAACTCAAACTGTGAGGCCAATGCCTCACCATTAGATCCCTTCAAGGAACCCTTCTTGGATTTCTTATGTGGAAAATTCGTAGCATAATGGCCCACTTCATGACAATGAAAGCATCGCACTTTCAATTTGTCAAACTTCTTCCCACCATGGGAAGAACTGGATTTAGATTTGGATGCCTTCCCTTTCCCTTTCCTCACCTTACTCGCTAAGGCTAGATTTTCCTCATCATCTTGCTTCATTGAGGATCCATCTCTGGTGCTTCTTCTTAGTTCCTCCTGCATCAGGTCCGACCAAAGTCGTTCCCAATCTGGCATTTTTTCTCTTCCATTAACCGAGTCTTGGTAGCTATGCCAGCTCTTAGGAAGACCAAGGAGTGCAAGACTCACCATGTCATCATTAGTTGTCATGATCCCTACACTTCCAAGCTCATCCCTATAGGTGGTGAGCCTGTTTACATACGTAGAAATCATGTCGCCCTTTTCACACATGATCTTCTGAAGCTTGTCTTCCAGTGCCAGCTTCCTCTTATCATTGTTGTTCTAATATAGATATTTCAATGTTTTCCACATCGAAAATAGTGTCTCCTTCCCATCGAGACTCAAGACTATGTGGTCTCGAACTCCCTGGAGAAGGATTCTCCTTTCTCTAGCCACACATTTCTTCCATTCCACCAATTCAGTAGCACTAGTCGGCTTGGGGACTTCTTGATCAATGAAGTCCTTTACATTGTTATCCTCCACTACTGCTTCCATGTGATCCTTCCAAACTATATAATTCAAACTGCCGTCAAGAGCATATCCGAGTCTTAAACCGTTGAACGTCATTGGTGAAATTGAGATGTGATAAGAACTCGATTTCTATATTCAGGAACTCAAACTTTGAACTTCTCCCTTCTTGTATATTGTTCTTCACCTTGATCACCTTTGCTCTAATACCATTTAAAAATTCCCACTGTAGATCAACAGATTATGTAATAGACTAAAGAAAAATACAAGATCTACTTCTACAAAAAACTTTGCGGAAGCTTAATCGAATTCAGCAAGATCAATGAGAACACATATAACTGAGAATGAGAAATCAATCACACATAACATAGAAGAAATAACTTGGGGAAAGCCTCACCCTAAAACCCAAATATCTATATTATCATATAAGTGGAAATTTGTTCAAGTTAAAAAACAATTAGCTCTCAAGATATCTTGCTCTCTCTGCAATCAAACAATACAACTCACGGACTGAATAGACACAGTATATGTCCTCCTCAAGCCCTCCAAGCCTCTTATTTCCTTGCACATTTTTTCTTGGGGTCCAGTGATGCCACATGTGTAAATTTGCCTCATCACACTCACAAAAGTGAACAAGTAACTGCACAATCCTCAAGGAAAGAATTCCTTCTGCATGCAAGAGATATTCACAATGGAATATTCCTGCAACTGATAGTACATTGTGCCTCCATCTGATCTCAATTGGGTCTCTGTTTGAAATGAAATACATGAGTTATTTATGAGAGAATATTTAGTTATCTGAAGTGCAACAGTTACATGCATGCATGAATTAAGTAATTGAACTCACAATTAATTCAACAAATTGTTTGAATTAATCTAACTGGACTTGACTCAGTTAATTGAGCCAAGTAATTACAACTCATCCTTCTCCCTTTAACTGATGGATAAATTCCTCAATTAATGGAGAATCTGTTGCATGTCCCCACATAGACTTCATGTTTTATTTTCTACAACTAATTAACTCATAGTGAATTAATTAATTATTTTACAAACAGCTGCTAAGATCAAATTCAAATTTTTATTTCTATATTTTAGTTCAAGGACTAACTAAAATAGGAAGGTATCCCGAAATTCTATTTATGGCAGTACTAAATTTAGCACTTTTATATTTAGCATTTCCTGTTGCTATTTTCAACATGTAGAGGCCAAGTCACCAAAGCACTCTAAGCCACTACCACAAGAGGGAACAAAAGTACGAGGCTCAAATTCACTTGCACACTTACTCATTCCCAAGAAACAGTTGAAGAAACCCATCAAGATACAAAAGGACGATCTAGATGCTATTAGATACTGCCTAGGGTGTCACCGAGATGCTTTGAATAATGTTTGCAAGTTCTAAAAGAAGGGCTACATGAGGAGCTACAGGAGGATTTGAACTGCTATAGGAGGATGTGCATTGCTATAGGAGGCTTGAAAGGAAGCTACAAGAGAGAATTGAAGGGAGAAATGGAGCCAAAACTATCCAAATTTGTCCTCAAATCCTCATGCACATGACAAAGTTATCTTGAAAGGATTAAGTGACTTCCTCCCTCATTAATTTCCATATATCTACATGGAGAACTCTACCTGAATTAAGCACATTGTAGCAAAAAAATTGTGCAGTAGTTCCCTTTAGAAATTGTTATATGTGAAGGAGATATAGGGACAAAGGAAAGTTTGTTTTGATAAAAACTATTAGCATACTTCTCCCTCTCATATAAAAAGGAAAATTTAACACTATCTCTACAATCGAGATTGCTCTAAAGAAAATATTAAAACCCCATGAAGGAGCAGTAAGAGAAATAGGGGGAGGTTTTAGCCAAAGGGGAAGTAATTTTTGACATCCATGAGAAGGCCAACCACTAAAGTAGCCCCTTCTAAGAAGCTCAAAGCACAAACTACCATACTACAGGAGAAAACAAGGTTGTTATAGGACAAACAGGGCTGGTATAGGAGACATAGTAGGTGCTACAGGAGAAAGTCTACCTGCTACAGGATTGTCCCAAGAGGCAAAAATGAGCCCTATATTGAGAATTATTGGCCACAAAACCTTATAAATTTAAAGGAAGTCTTCAAAGAATGGTTAAGTACTTGATCTATCACCTCTTCCAAACAGAAATTCTACGATTTTTTGCAAAATTGTGTGAATTTTTGCAAAATTCCTCCACTAAACATCATGTAGCATAACCATAAAAAAATTGAAATTATGGAGTTTTCTTGTGAGGATGAGCATTATGATGGGAGAATAAACTTGTTTTGAAATTGGCATACCATTTTTCACCTCACTCATCAATAGGAAGCACTCCTCCTCTTAGCATAAGTTAAAATCCTAAGTGCTCTGAAATTGATAATTGGACATAGGGTTCCCTTGCACAAACCTTGAGAACACATGGACAAATTTTGTTGACATGGACAGATAATATTTTTTGGTCTTGAATAGATAGTCATGGATGGATATTTAAAAGAAGAAGAAGGTGGTAAATAAAAAGAAAAGGTTGAAACATAAGAAAAAGTGCCTAAAAAATCATAACAAAGGATAAAAGGAGAACAAAAAGAAAAATGAAGAGATAACCTCCCTCCAATCCAAAATAAAGGATCCCCAATCCTCTCAAAAGAGGCCAAGCACTAGGAGAGCCATGACCAGACAACTAAAAGAAGAATATGCCTTGCTACAAGAAGGTAGAAAGTTGTTATATGAAGGAAGAAAGTTTCTACAGGAAAGAAGAAAGTTGCTACAAGAAAGTTTTGGACAACCATAGGGTAGATCAAGAAGGCCACTAGGGCGATGAATCAGGCACAATTAGGTCTGTAAGTTTCTCATAGGGTGAACAATACTTTCAGCAAGGGGTATTATGGGCCTCCAAAATAGACATAAATCAAGGCCCATCTAACCATCCTTCAATACATTAAACCTCTCTTTTTGCATTAGATGACATATTTTTAACTTTAATATGTTCATTAGGAAGGTTTATGGATAATTACATATTTGTGTCTAATATTATTTATTTTTGAAGAATATTGGGTAAATTATAAAGATTTGGGGCAGATAATTTAGGGACTTGCTCCCTACTACAGGAGGATAAATATTTAATAATAAATCAATAGGATATTATGAAATTATTGCACAAATTTTGGAGCTCCAATGATTGAGAAAATCTAGGAATGTGTTCCATGTCATTTAATACAGATTCCTAGTGTTAGGAACCAGATCCACTATTTGAAGGATTTTGGAGGGGGAAGCTTCCTCCTTTCAAGGAGAATGATTCCTCATCATTTTTTATAAGTACCAATTATAATTTTCCTCTAGGGGATGGTTTTTCTTAGTCTTCTTGTGGAGAAAACTTGTATTTTTGAAACTCCACTTTCATTTCTAACAGGAATGTAATTGGATTGATTCAAATAATGAAGCTTGGTGCCATTTTCAGCTTCTAAAACTTGGTATCCTTCATAGGAATATGAGTTTCCTTAGGCTTGGCCATCCCAAGAGCCTCAGCACCCTTTTTTATAATTTACTTTTCTTCTTTTCACTTCTTCTTCACATGCATCTCCGGTTCTTGTTTTTCCGATTTCTGCATTTAGTATTGATGATTTTTTGTTGTAGGATTGGGTCAAAGGGTTGAAGTGAGTTTTTTTGTAGGTTATTTACATAGTCACAAGCATTATTTCATCTTTGGAATACCTTTGGAAGGTCATAGTCATCATTGAGCTACTTGGATTAGTTTACTTATTCACAAATCTAAAATTTCTAGAAGTACCTTATAGCAAAGAGTAGTAATTTTCTGCTATTTTTTAGAACATTTTAATGAGTTTAATTTGAGTTTATTCCACTTGTATTTGTTCATGAAAAAATTAAATTTAATAACAAAATTTACCCCATTTAATTTTCACTTTATTAGGTTATGCATTTGATAGGTTAACTAGCTCACTAGTTCTCGAATTTCCATACCTAGACTAGTAATTTTTTGCTATTTTTTAGCACGTGTGAACAATGGTATTTTGGAGTGATTCTACTTGGAATGGAGACCTAATATATCCTAATCAATAAAAAAATTAATTCCCATTCCATTTCCATTTGATTTCCTTGGTCATTTAGTGAGTTATCGCTTCATGTAGAAAACCTCTAACTTTGTGTAGCAAACCTGTAACACCACTTTCCTTCATTAGTTTTGACCCCCACTAAAAATATGACTTAGTATAGATGAATAATGATCCCAAAATATGATTTATTATTAGAGGAAGCTCCTAAGCCATTCCAACCCTTCCTTTTATTCACTGCAAAACAAAGTAGACTTAGTTTCTTTATCACAAGTATGATGCAAGCAGGTTACTGATTTACAAGCAAGTGTGAAGTAGGTAGATGGTACATGCAATTATGATTGCTAATTTGATGAATTATGTAAGATAAAATAGCTTTCTTTCTGCAAGTATATTAACCATTTTCCTTTCATGAATTTATTATTTAACATTTACAAGTTGAGAAAGTAGCATTTCCATTTCTTGCAAATAGAATAACAATTCCATTTTTTTCAATTAGTTCAGGTTTTGATTTCATGACATTCACTCAATTACATTAGATCAACAAGAGAAGGAAACATTGTATGTTTCACATATATTTATGATACTTCTTAACTTTGTACAAACCCCGGGTTGATAATTAAAGTTGGTAGCCTTGGGAGTGGCAGCATTCTTGTTGCAATACTGAGGGCCATCAAGAATATTGGGTAGATTATGAAGATTTTGAGGAGGAGATAATCTAGGGACTTACTCCCTACTACAGGAGGACCAATATTGGATAATAAATGAATAAAATATCATGAAATTATTGACAAATTTTGGAGCTCTAGTGATTGAGAAAATCTCGGAATGTGTTCTCTGTCATTTAATGCAAATTCCTAGTGTTGGGAACTAGATCCCCCATTTGATGGATTTTGGATGGGAAAGTTTCCTCCTTTCAAGGAGAGTGTTTCCCCATAAATTTTTATAATCACCACTTCGAATTTTCCTCTATAGGCTAGTATTTTTTAGTCTTCTTATGGAGAAAACTTGTTTTTTAGCAGCTCCATTTTCAGTTCTAGAAGGGATGTACTTCGGTTGATTCAAATAATGAAGTTTGGTGCCATTTTTAGCTTTTAAAGCTTGCTTTCCTGCATAGGACTCTGATTTTCCTTGGTCTTGGCCATCCCAAGAGCCTCATAACACTCTTCTACAATTTATTTATTTCCTTTGAATGTCTTTGTCACTTGCATCTCTTATTTCTGCATTTACTGTTCATGCTCCTTTTGTTGTACGTTACATTGGTTAAATGATTGAAGTAAGTTATTTTGCAGGTTATTTACAAATTCACAAGAATTATGCATCCTTAGAATAACTTTTAAAATTCATTTTCATCATTGAGCTGCTTGAATTGGTTTACTAGTTCACAAATCTAGAATTTCTGAAAGTCCCTTGTAGCAAAATAGTAGTATTTTTATGATATTTTTTAGATCATGTTAATGAACTTCATTTGAGATGATTCCACTTGTATTGGGTTATAAATTAATTAAATTTAATATCAAAATACACCCCATATAGTTTTCACTTGATTAGGTTAGGCATTTGGTAGGTTAACTAGCTCACTAGTTCTTGAATTTCCAGATTTTAGACTAGTAATTTTCTGCTATTTTTTAGCACATGTTAACAAGCCTGGGTATTTTAGAGTGTTTCCTCTTGGAATAGAGTCCTAAGGCATCCTGCTCAATAAATAAAAAAAACCCATCCCATTTCACATTTTATTTTCTTAGGAATTTAGTAAGTTATCTCCTCATGTAGCAAAACAGAGCCTCCTGTAGCAAAACATGACTTCTTGTAGCACCTCTTGTAGCACTCCTGTAGCACGTGTAAAATTGACCAGATTTGCTCCAAAAAATTGGTTTTTGTCTCTTAGGCTTGAATAATTACCCCTAGGCTTTAAATACATGATTAGGGAATAATAAACACCACTTAGGAGTTTCCTTTGGATAAAGTAGATTAGACCTATTTCCTTGAATTCATGCTCTTAGGATTTCAATTACAAATTGTTGTTCTTGCATAGGATCAGTTTCTTTTCAAGGAAACTTTTCAAATTCTTCAATCAGACTAATGATTCACATTGTTGCAAGTAACACAGGGTTTACATTCTGGAAGATAAGTACTTTTCATTCCTACAAATAACATAACTTTTAGCTTCTTGCAATTAGGATCAGTGTTTACATTTGAGCAAGTAGCATTTCCATTTCTTACAAATAGAGTAACATTTCCATTTCTACAATTAGTTTAGGATTTGGTTTCATGACATTTGTTGGGCTCTTAATTTGTCATTATTATTACCACTTCTTAACATTCATTTCATCGATTTCCACTATTCTTTTATTGCATTATCTACCATAATTTAATATATAATTCCATTTCATAATCATTTATGCTCTCATGGATAAATAATATCTGATCTCATTTATTTTTAATAATTAATGATTATTATGCATGATTTTAGTTTATTCATTTGTTATAACCTCATCATGATTTTAGCCTCCAAGATCTCTTCCAAATTGCAGATTTGGTCTTCAAAAAATAGTTAGATATTCCAACTTAGGAATTCGCTTGCATAAGGAGTGACAGTTTTGTGTTGGACATTTTAGGAAAATGAAAGCGAATCTAGAAAATCCAAGACATGGGTTTTGTTCAAAACAGACCAAATCAGTTTCTGAAATGTGCAGTTTTTAGAAATTCAGTTTGTATTGGGAGAAAATAAAGGTTCTTGGAAGGACATATTTTCATATTTGTTGTTGCAACCATTTTCCAGAATTGCCTAATTGTAATAACCAAATTCGACGTGTTCTAGTTGAATCATGATGGACAAATCTCTTAGATATCATCTTGAATATTGAGATCAGTTTGTTGCAAGTTTCCTTTGGATTCTTGTATATTTAAAAGACACAAGTTAGAGAGAGGGGGGAGCTAGCTGATGTAAGAATTGAGCCTTGTAACAGTAGAACTCTTGTTAATGAAATTTCCAGCCTTCTAACATTTTTCTCAATATGTGAGTTAAGCACAACCCTGACCAGGGATTTGGGCCCACTCTTTTGATCAAGTGTTGTGCATGTGTCCTTTTTATGTATATTGTTTTACTTGTTGTATCTTCTTTATTGTTGTTACATATTTCCATAGATTGTTGTGAATGTTTTTCTTTCTGCAATTTAATTTCCATTATTGTTACAACGATGCTTTGATTTCTTAATCACGAACCCTTGATTGATGTAGATTGTAACCTTGCCCCTACATATACTTTACGCATTACCTTGAAAAGTGTATGCACTCGGATTGACATATTAATGTGGTAAAGGGTTGAAGCACAACATTCACACTTGGAAACCAACATTTTGGCGCCATTGTCGAGGAAGGCTAACAAGGTGCAAGACACGATCTGTATCGACCAAAGGGTCAATCTCTTGTCCTGGGAACAGAAGGAGTTTTCTCACTCTGCTCCAGGTCCTGAGCGTAGTCATTTCTTTGTTTTGTCATTTTTTTATTTCTTTTAGGCCCAATCTCTTGTTCTAGGGAGGGAATGGTCTTTTGATTCCCTTCTCCAGGTCCTGAGCTTAAATTTTTCCTGCATTTTTGTTTGTTTTGATTTTGAAAAAACTAATCTCTCGTCCTGGGGAGGGAATGGTCCTTTGATGCCCTATTACAAGTCCCGAGCTTTAGATTTCCTTGTGTGCATTCTTTTCTTGTTTGGTTTCTTTTCCTGGGGAGGGAAGGGCCTTTTGACACCCTGCTCCAGGTCTTGAGCTTTAGATCTCCTTTCAAATTGTTTTTTTGAATAACTAGGAAGAAAAAGGTAGAAATTTGAAGAAATCTTATCATTTCACTCAAGTGGTGATGTAAGCACCACCCATTCCACTAGAAAATTGATAGGAATATCTAAAGGAGGAACCTCAAAGAAGCACATGAAGAACATCTTCTAATATGGCAATAAATTGCTCACATTGTTACTTTTGAATTCCCTATGAGCGATCTAGGAGGAGTGACACAAATGCACATAATTCCTCCATCTTCTCTACCAAATTTTCATGGTTTGGGTAATTAGGACCCAAATACATTTTTATTTGAGTTTGAAGTAGGTTGTAGAGGATATGATTATTGTACTAATGATCAAAGGTTGATAGTGATTCCTCCTTCTCTAAAAGGAGAAGCTCTCTGATGGTTCATGAGCCTTGGTGGGAACTGCATCAAAACATGGGACGACATGAAGAATGTATTCTTGGAAACGTACAAAGACTATTGCAAGGCCAATGAAGATATTTTTAGTATGATACAAGGGGAAGATGAAAGCTTGGAGGAGTATTGGAGCGATTTAAATACAACCTAGAAAAATCAAAGCATAAGCGTTTGGAAAAAGAGATCTTAAAAACACTCATTCTTAAAGGGATCAAAGATTAAATTTTAGAAATATTAAATCTAATAGGAAAAAGTGACGTTTTTCAGCTATCATATGATGATGTTTTTGATTTATGCATAAGGTATTCAAGGGGAATATCCAAGGCTGGTAAGAATTCTAGAGAATTTTCTTCTTTCCTTTCCAAATCTTCTACAAGAACAGGAGATATAAGAGATGAAATCAGTGATTTATTTGAACATTTTAAAGTTGATTTTATTAGCTCTCTAAATTCAAAATTGCATGTTTTGCAGGTTAAGAAAAGTCAAGTAGAATTTGAAGAAGTTATTTTTCCTCAATGCCAAAAGGAGCATCCCATGGATTGTTTCTCTTTCTTAACTAGGATGAAAACAACATGTACAAGAGATGGAGAAGCTACAACAATTTCACAACCATTAAAATCTTGGCCTACATGTATGTTTCAAAACACTTCCTCTCCATTGTCTTACTTGCATAATCTATTATGGAATACTCGTGTGTTAGGGCAGCCATGCCAATCTCAATATAACCCCCATCAATCTTGTCCACGAGTTTGGCATGGTTCATCGTATGATTACATGACTACTCTCCCTCATCTTGTAGCACAAAAATCTCATCCATATTCTTTTCCATCTTTTCAAGAACACCTTGCTTGCGTATCAAAATCATCCACACATCCCAATCAACTACATCATCAAAATCCTCCATGCCCTACACAATATCCTACTCAACTCATTCCACACCCTCACCATAATAAATGAGTACAACATGCTTACAATGTTGAATTGCAAAATTTACCTACCGTTCCCACCCAATCTATCTCGCATACACAATTGCTGAAAACTTATATCAAGATTGGAAATGTGTCAAATCCAAAAATTGTAGAAGTTATGGAAGAAAAGGAGGTTTCTTTTAGTCTGTGTCAACAGTTTGTTTTAGAAACTCAAGAAATTCATGATATGACAACTATGGGAAATCAAGAAAGTAAAGGATATATTGAAGATTGGTTTCACTCCATTAGTTGTTTGCAGCGTCACTCCATACTTCAGCAATTTTTGACACCATATTTTCAAGGGAAGTTGGTCTCTCATACCCTAGTATTTATTGACAGACATTTCTCAAATTCGGGTGTGTATACACTTGAGGCCTTATTTCTAAAATGGCTCCATTGGAAGTACCCTTATACGTAAGTATGCTTTATTTTTCAAGGTAGAATAGGTTAGTGTAGAAAATAGAACAAATAAGTATATAAATAAATTTATTTATATGTAGAAAGAGTTGTGTTTGCTGCAACTTGTTGATATATCAATATCAATGGTAAATATTTGAATTTAATTGTGTATGTAGATATATTATATTGAAAAAATATTTCTACACAGCACTCATCATCAATTTGAATATTATATTATACATATATATATATATATATATATATAATATATAGATATATGATTATCATATCTTGGGGAGTGTGGGCTTGATAAAACCACTGAAATCACAGTCGGCACAGTCATGTTTTGAGGGAAAAATGGGAATATCTTCAAAACATGTTTCTATCCTAAGTAGCCCTGTATTTCTACTTTCTGATCTAATTTGAATCACTCAATTTGGATTTGAAACGAAAACGTTATGACTAAAACATTGACAGTATGCCTAGTAGGCAACTCATGAACAGAGTTGGGACAGTCAGCTTTTGGAGGCCTAAATGACTAGATTTTAGAAACCTATTTCTATGGTATATTCATCTATTAATATAGTTTACAGTGCAATTTTAATCACCTGATTTTGATATCATATGAGAAATTTATGACCAAAATATTGATTTTCTATCGTAAATCAGCACCTTTAAAACTCTGTTTTTCCCCCTGTTCCTGTGCACATTTGAACCATCAATTTTCATGCTTTTAAAAATTGTTTCTATTAGATATATTTACCTGAATCTACTTTAATCTCCAATTTTAATCGGTTCAATCCATCATCAAACGAAAACGTTATGCTTAAAATATCAATTGTTGGCTGAAGTTGGGAAATCGAAAATGACTCTTTTATGCAGATTGTTCTAAGTAAATTTGACATATAATACCATGGAATTTTCAAAACCTATTTCTATTGGTGATATACCTTTGAAGTATCAGCCTTCGAGGGATGGATTTGGGAAGTGGAATGAGGGTTTTGAATAGGGAGTGACGAGTGCGAGCTGGTAACAATGGAGGGGCAAGGAGGGGGGAGCTCTACTCCCTCCTACAGTCATGTAGTTGCGAACAAAAGCAAGGAGGCTGTTTCGAATCAATTCAAGAAACTAATGGAGGTAGATACAGAGAAGATAAGCACAAAAAAGCTGGAAAGCATCAAATCTTATGAACAGGAAGAGAATTACGAGGAAATCAGAAGAGAGAAGAGAACAAAAGATAGCAGTCAGAGAACTGAGCACAAGATTGTGAAAGGACTCTGTAAACCTAGGTCAACTATTAAACCCTGGGTTGTCTTAAATGATACAGCGCTACAAGTGTACAGGGATCACATGGCGTCATACGCGGTTATATGAAAATTTATGGGAATATGGCCAATGGAGAAGGCTTTGCACACATGGATAAGAAACCATTGGAAACCAAAGGGAGAAATAAACCTTCATGTTAGGTCCAAGGGTTTCTTCATAGTGGTTTTCACAAACCTAGAGGATAAAGACAGAGTATTCGAAGGAGGACCATATTTCTATGCTGCTGCAGGCCTCTACATGTGACCATGGGTGAAGAATTTTGTCTCGGAGCGAGAAACGTTCACATCAGTATCGGTATGGATAAGATTCTACTCCCTACCTTTAGATTATTGGCTGCCATAATCCTTAAAAGCCATAGGCAATAAATCAGGTCATTTTTTAAAAATATCAGATGTGACTCTGCGAAGTAAATATACCTCCTTCACCTGCATATGTGTAGAAATGGACCTATCAGGAGCACTTCCAGATGAAATCATTCTAGAAGTATATGATGAAGAATGGGTGCAGGCGGTGGACTATGAACATGTCCCATTCAGATTCCGTAAATGTCATGAACACGGGCACCTCTTCAGAGACTTCCCACTCAACAAACTAGAGCACAATATGAAAACCAAAAGATCCTAAAGGCTTTACCAAGGTGGGAGGCAAAGGGAAAGCGGGAAAAAAGTACCAAAAGAAAACTAATGAGGATAAGTAACCAAGTCATAACAGTTTCAAGACTTTAGAAGAAGAAGGTGGGAACAATGGAACGGACCAAGCACCGGAGGATAATCCTGCAGAGAAGGAAAAAGATGATAGCATGGAGGATATACATGAGAACAACAAACTAAAGATGGATCTACCAAGCACTATAGAACTTGGCAGGGACCATGATATGACCCAAGTGAAGTTGGCACAGAGGACCACGAACTACAGGAATTCTTGAGAGGGAGAATCTTGATCTAGAAATTTTTCTAGAGTAGGGAACCACCAAAGGTGTTGATTCTCTACCACAAGAGGAGTTTGACAGAGTGCAACATCTCTTCCTCTAGAGATCTCAAGAAAAGGGTTCTAGAGTCAAAAGGAACCATGATAGCCAGGAAAATAGAGGGGTAAAAACATTGGAGGTAACATCAGGACACTCTTCCAAGAACCCAGGCAGGAAAAGAGGAAGGAAGAGACAGAATGAGTTGCTAATAGAATGTGGGAAACTCATGATTAACTCAGGCAAGATGAAAGATCTTACTAGTTACAAATTTACAAACATTTCATAATGAAGCTCATAATGTGGAACATTAGGGGTCTAGGAAGTAAAAGAAAACAAATAAATCTTAGCAATAGAATAAAAGAAGAAAAACCAGATATGGTGTTTATACAGGAAGAAAAATGTTCAATATACAAAATTAGAGAGATACATGGAAAATGGCTTATTAAGTACGAGTATCTTGAAGTTAACGCAAACAACACAGTAGGAGGGATTCTCACTCTTTGGAATCCCCAAAAACTTGAAATCCTGGATGCTGAAGCACCCAGGAACTATGTTTCAATGGTTATCCAACCTTTGGGTGACAAGGAACTCTATATGATCACAAATGTCTATGGTCCTCAAAAAATTGAAGACAAACTTAGGCTTCTCACCTCACTGGAGGAGCTGAGTGAGAGACATCCTGTTATGCCCTGGATTCTGGGAGGGGACTTTAATATGATCAGATCTCTTACAGAAAAAAAGGCAGGACCAAAATACTAGGAAAAGACTCCATTACCTTCCAGAACTTCCTAAACGACATGATACTAGTGGATACAGAGACAATAAATGGCACCTTCACCTGGAACAATAAGAGGGGAGGGGCTTCTCAATTTTCCTCTAAACTAGACAGATTCATAATGTCGGAGGACCTCTTTCTCACTGGTCTTGACTTGACTGCTTTAATCCTTCCTTTTGGAGCCTCGGATCACTAAACTATCTAACTTGAATCTTCTTTTATAGGCACTCTAACGAACAGACCTTTCAAGTTTGAAAATGTCTGGCTCACTCACCCTGACTTCATCACTAATATTGGAAAATGTTGGGTAGAAGACATGCCCATTCAAGGCACGAAGATGTTCCTACTACAACAAATACTGAAGCACATCAATCTCAGGCTTAAAGAATGGAACAAAAATTATTTTGGAAATATTTTCAAAGCCAAAAGAGAAGTTGAACAGAAACTACAGGGAATTAACAAAATCCTCATCATGTATGGCTTTACCAAGGAAAGGAAAATGCAAGCTAACTCTCTTCAACAAGAATAGGAAAACAAATTCCAGCAAGAGGAGATCTTCTAGAGACATAAATTGAGAGTGAAATGGATTAGAGAAGGGGAAAGAAATACAAATTTTTTTCACAAGTCAACCATGGATCACAGGGCACATAACATGATTGTAAAACTCAGAGATACTCAAGCGAAAGAGCTAAGTACCCACAAAGAAATTGAATCTTGTCTGGTACAACATTTTCAAAGCATATCAGAGGAGC
This sequence comes from Pinus taeda, assembly GCA_000404065.3. Classification (NCBI taxonomy): domain Eukaryota; kingdom Viridiplantae; phylum Streptophyta; class Pinopsida; order Pinales; family Pinaceae; genus Pinus; species Pinus taeda. Next base: position 217,152 of record APFE030795129.1, read on the forward strand.
CTCTCTTAGAAAAATCACTTATCAACAGCTTTACAAAGTACATTCCAAAACTAGTAGCGAGGGAAGACAATTACAATATCAACAGGCTAGTGACTGAAGAGGAGGTCAATGAAGTCATCAACGAGATGCAAAATGGGAAAGCTCCAGGCCCAGATGGGTTCAATTTAGACTTCTTCAAAACATGCTGGGAAATATTCAAACAAGATATCCTTGATGTTGTGGAGGACTCGAGAAAATCTAAAACAGTGTTGAGGGCACTCAATGCATCTTTCATAGCCTTAATTCCAAAGTAGGAAAAATCTATGACACTAGATAGATTCAGACCAATAGCTTTATGCAATGTGGTGTACAAAATTATTTCTAAAGTAATTGCAAACAAACTCAAGCCCCTTCTTCCAACTCTTGTGTATGAGGAGAAAGCTAGATATGTGGAAGGAAGGCAAATTCTCAATAACATCATTCAAGCTCACGAGGTGATTCATTCTCTCAAGAGAAATAAGCAAGCGATTATAATCATATAGCTTGACCTAGAGAAAGCTTTTGATAAGCTAAGCTGGTCGTACATCAGGGAAGTACTAAAAGCGTATGGCTTCGACCACAATTGGATAAGATGGGTACTGGCCTGTGTTACCACAACTAGTTTTTCAATCCTACTTAATGGCTCTCCATCTAGAAAAAAAGCCTTTGAGAGGCCTAGGACAAGGATATCTGCTCTCCCCCTTCCTTTTTATTCTCATGATGGAAGGATTAGGCAAAGCGATCAAATCAGCCAATGCAGCAGGAAGAATCCAGGGTCTCAAACTAACCCCAAATGGGGACACCTTGACTCATCAACAATTTGTGGATGACACCATGTTGAAGGTACACCAACGGGCAAGAAAGATAAAGCTTTCAAACAAATCCTGAAAGGTAAGCCTCACAAAATCAAAAATTTCCCTTCTTAATACTGACATTGCTATTCGGAGAAATCTCTCAAGAATTCTCAGCTTTCAAAGAGATCAACTACCCTCCAAATATCTGGGCATACCTCTCACTGACAAACCTCCGAGTACAGAATTTTGCGAGCCAGTGACCAATAAACTGCAGGACAAAATCAGAAAATGGATAAGCAGATCTTTGAATTTAGCAGGGCAGCTAGTGCCTACAAAGGTTTTCCTACAAACCATCCCCATCTTCATGTTTTCAGCTCTTCCTGACCCAAAATGAGTTTTACAACACATCAAGAACAACCAAAGAGATTTTATTTGGTGGAAGGGGGAAGAGAAAAAGAAATGGGCTCTAGTAGCTTGTGAAAAGCTCTGCAAACCCAAGATCCATGGTGGTTTGGGACTTCATGACCCGAAAACCCCAAGCAATGTTTTGGGGGCCAAAACTTTGGTGGAGATGGTTAAAGGAAATGAGAACCCCTTGGGCCAAGCTCTGGAAACAGAAGTATGCAAATAATTGGCAAGAAAGGGATCATATACGAATGACAGGGCTCATCAAGGGCTCCCACATTTCGAACAATGCTTGGGAGAATAGAGCCATTGTTCAAAAGCATAGTTTCTAGGAGATCAGAGATGGAAACCTATCTTGCTTTTGGGAGGATAACTGGCAGCAGGAGCCTAACCTATGTAGAGAAGAACTAGACATTCTCAAGAATGACACTGAAAATAAAGGGCTGCTCAGCGTAAGTGACTTTTGGGATCAGACAAGGGACAAGGGAAAATGGAGAACATGGAAGGACCTAGTATATAGTGAAGGGACCCCTTTGAAGGCCCAGGTAGAAGCTCTTGCAGTGATCTTGGAATAGAGAAAAATTTTGACTTCAACATTGTCTAACCAACTAAGATGGGGAAGAAACAACGAAGGCAACTTCAACCTCAAAGAACCCAAAAGAATTGCCACTTGGCTTGACTTTCCAAACCCTTATAAGATATGGAAGGACCTATGGAAGAACTTGCATTGGATGAAAATCAAAGTGTTCATGTGGTTGGTGCAACATAAAACAATTCTGACTTGGGAAAATCTTAGAAAAAGAGTTTTAGTTGGTCCATCTAGATGCCTATTATGTGGTCTACAAGAAGAAATGATGGATCACCTACTCATCCTCTACACATTCACCTCTACCTTGTGGAATTGGGTACCTTCAATATTTAGGCAAATTGATAGGGAAGAATACAGCATCACTGGCACTTTGACGAATTGGAGGAAAGACTTCTCAAAAAATGAAATAGTCAACAAAGTATGGACTTTGGTACCAGGTTTTTTGATCTGGGATGTATGGAAGGAACACAACAATAGGATTTTCAAGAACAGAACTGGCTCAACCCAGAGCATCATAGCTCATATTTTAAGACAGCTCAAAGAAACTGTGAGCACCCTTCTAAAGCAACCCCCCGAGAACCCTCCTCTAAACTAGGATGCTCATATTATTTTTCATTTGGGTCTCCAGTCGCCTATCCCCCAGGGCATAAGCAAGATTGTAAGACATACAATAACGGGGAAGGATTTCTAGCAACTTCCCTCTCATGGCTTTTTGAAATTTAATATAGATGGAGCCTCTAAGGGAAACCCTAGGGTTGCTAGTTATGGAGGAGTCATAAGAGATAAGTAGGGAAACATAAAAATCATCTTTCATAGTCATTTGGGGAATGCCACTAATAATATGGAAAAACTCATGGCCTTAGAGCAATGCCTAGAAATCTTGATTGAATCCAGTTTACACAATACCATCATAGAGGAAAACTCTGAATTGACAATTAATTTGGTCAAAAAGATAGGCAATGGCACAGCACCAGAAAAAGTATCAAATCACTGGCGGTTATTGCAGGCCTATCAATGTATACAATCCCACCTGACAGCCCTAAGAACACTCAGATTTGTTCATGTGCGCAAAACAACCAACAAGTTAGTGGATCGTCTACCGAATGAGGGAGTGCTCTATACAAGAGATAATAAAATATATGCGTGGGAGTCGACACCCTCAGGGAATATGCGCGAGGATTGTAACAAAGAGGCGATCGTAGACAGGGATTATTTTCAATTTATGAAAGATAAATAGTAAATAGACCAATGGAGACAGCATAAATTGAACCAATAGCAGGGAAGAAGCAAGGGGTAAATGATGGGCAGGTTGACAGGCAGTCGACCATTGATGGTAGTGAGCACCAGTATCCTACGGATTTCGGGCGGATAGCTGCACGAAGGATATCCCAAAAAATAGACCCAAAAAACTATAGAGTGATGGTTTAGGCCACCCATTGGGTCTGATTGGAAAAATAGAGAGTGTTCATGTTGTCAGCCAAAAATCAACTATGGACTGTTGGATCGTCGAGGGCCAGATCGCACAGTAATCGGGTCATAAAGCTAATTGAGGACAATTCTAGTTTTGTGACAATTTTGTGTTGGACATTTTGGGCAAATAAAAGTGAATCTAGAAAATCTGAGCCATAGGTTTTATTCAGAATAGACCAAATCAGTTTCCCAATGAGCAGTTTTCAGAAATTCAGTTTGTATTGGGAGAAAATCAAGGTTCTTTGAAGGACATATGTGCAGATTTGTTGTTGCGGCCATTTTCCAAAATTGCCCAATTGTAATAACCAAATTTGACATGTTCTAGATGAATCATGATGGACAGATCTCTTAGATCTCATCTTGAATATTGAGATCAGTTTGTTGCAAGTTTCCTTTGGATGTTTGTATATTTAAAAGACACAACTTAGAGAGGGGGGGAGCTAGTTGATGTAAGAATTAAGCCTTGTAATAGTGGAACTTTTGTTAATGAAATTTCTAGCCTTCTGATATTTTTCTCAATATGTGAGTTAAGCACAGCCCTGATCAGGGAGTTGGGCCCACTCTTCTGATCAGATGTTGCGCGTGTGTCCTTTTTATGTATATTGTTTTACTTGTTGTATCTTCTTTATTACTGTTATAGATTTTCATAGGTTGTTGTGTACTTTTCTTTCTGCAATTTAATTTCCATTACTATTACAACGATGCTTTGATTTCTTAATCGTGAACCCTTGATTGATGTAGATTGTAACCTTGCCCCTACATATACCTTGCGCGTTACCTTGAAAAGTGTATACACCCGGATTGATGAATTAATGTAGGAAACAGGATGGAATAATTTTTTCATACTCGGACACCAATAACATTTACTCCATTACATCTAATCAATGAGGGAAGGACACATTGTACATTTCACATACAGTTCTGACACCTCTTAAGTTTGTATGAACCATGGGGTGATAATTTAAGCTAGTAGCCTTGGGAGTTGCAGAATTCTTCTTGCAACATTGAGGCTCATCAGTGGCTTTTAGTCGATAGTAGTCTGTAGATTCATGTGATAACATAGTATACCGAGCTAGTCAATAGAATCAAGTTTCCTGGATGATGGAGGTCATGAGATTGTATATGAGGTCGAGTCTGTTGAGTGTTGGGAGTCATACATCTATGTCAATGACATTATTTGCTTAGTATAAGATTCAGAGTAGTGCAGTAGCAGCAATGGTGGTTTTTTTTCTTGATGAAGGGTTTTCCACTAGAAATACTTTTGTCTCATGTGTTGATACTTTCTTGGTTTGTGTTCATGGTTATGTTGCTCATATGGTTTAATTGTTGCTTCTGATTTATGCATAGATCTATAAATTTTTAATGAATTTCTGCTAATTAGTGTGTGTGATTAGTTAAAGTTTAAATTGGTAAAAATTATTAAGAAGTCACAGTACTCATTCACACCCAACCACTCTCAGTAGTGCTCAAATATTTCCAACAAACATCCCCTTCCAACTTTGTCTCTCTCTTACTCCCTATGTTAACCACGTCTCCCTCCCTCACCCTTCCCCACCTTCTTTCCTTATCTTTCTCACTTTTTTACTCTCACTCACTCTCTCTCCTCTCCAACTCATTATTCCACACCCTCGCTCATCTCTCTCTCTCTCAGACCTTATATTCCTCCCTCTCTAACCCCTGCCACCCACCTAAACCTTCCTCAACCATTTCCTACCAACTCATTCTTCCCCATACTCTCATTGTCTCTCTCCTTAATTCTCTCTTTATCTCCCTTGGCCCCTCCATCCCTTCCTCCCTCGCCATCCCCACCCCCAAAGCTTGCCTCGACCATTTCCCATGTGTTAATGTCACTAGTTGTAGGAATGTTTGTGTGTTCCTAACACTAGAAACAAGCATGCATTTTAGCACTATGAATGCACATGCATTGTTGGTACTAAAAACATGCACATGATTTTTAATTTAAAATTTTCTTGATGGGTATCCTATGTGCATGGTGAGTTGATTGCTTTGGATATAGGTTCAGGATCATGAACCTAGTATTTCGAACCACAAATACATGATAACATCAATTTTTGAGAAAACACATATATATCTCTATATTTCATGTTCTTTTTACATAAACTAGGAAAATATGTTGTCCATGAACAATAGAGCCGATTATATATATATATATATTACATTTTTCTCTTGACATATATCAAAATCTTAAAATACATCCCTTTTACATCTCTATTACAACCTTTTGGGGCCTTAACCATTTAGAAAAATAATTATATCGTGCACTAGTGGATAGTAAAAAACTATAATCTAAAAAAAAGGAATGTTTGATAATGGTAAGACCCCTTTAGATTGCACTAATGGAAGGCTTGTAGATTAACAATAATAGGACTTTCATAATTAAAAGTTATATATAAATTAATAATTATAAATTTTGGAAAATTAGTTGTGCACAAGAACAATCTATCCTCCTAGAATTGCACAAGTATTTGTAGAAGTATTCCATCATTTAGATACTCAAAGGTTGCACTAATGGAAATAGATGCAATACATGTTGCATGAGAATTAACATATCAAAGTTTTGAAAATCCAAAATTCACATAGTTAGATACAATTTCTATAAATAAAAATTTTATATAATGAAAGGCAACTCATTTTCCTATATTTCATATACACAATCTTCAAGCTCATTGCGTAAGCACCTCTAATTATCCCTCCAAGTTAACATATTTTTCTTTTTCCAAGTTTGCATTTCTACTAATGTGTCATGAGGGACCATCATTAGCTTGCACCTACACATTGTTCACAATTACTACACATGCAATTTCTTAATAAAGTACGTATCTTAAGAAATATAAACTTCATATTCTTTGTGTATTTTCCCAATTGTGCCCCTTCACTTACACTTATAGTGATTGTTGTGTTTGTACCCTACTATAGCTCCAAGTTTCATCCACAAAATTGGTCTTAGGACCACTCCCACACACTTGAGCTTTTGCGAAGGCCTTGATCATGATTTTCAAATTGTTTCCTCAATATATTTGCAATCTACCTTCTTATGCAACATGTTGATGGGTTTGTGGTATTGCAAATATAAATTAAGTAATACAAAAGAATATATATTTTTCCTTGCAATGTATCCCAACCATTGATGGCATGTGAAGAGAATAACATGTGAGTGTTGATATTCAAACTTGAAACACATAGTGGGTGAAGGGATCTTGAAAATAAATTATGGAGGATCACCATATTCAAGAGTTGCACTATGATTGGTTGTTGTAGTAGCTCATTAGCAATATGGTGATATACAAAATGAAGTTAAGGAACACAACAAAAGTCGAAATTGTGTGTTTTTACAACTTCCATGAAATACAAGGAAACCACTTTAAATAATTATAATGGATCATCCATAATATCACTCTAAAATCAAGCAATTTGGAATTCTTCTTTTGATACAAGCATAAGTAATTATGCAACAAACAACTCGACACACATGTTGTGTATATGTTGGGAATTTGTTTCTCATGGATGAAGATTTCATTAACATATTCTATTTGAGATACAACTCTTCTAAGAGAAGACATGGTAGGGTCTAGTGATGTTGTCAATATGTGCATGAATGATGAAAATAATTTTTTTTTTAGAGATGTACATGGTTGAATAAATTAATAATGAAATGAGATTGGATGGAAAAAAAAAAAGTAGGTACTTCATGTAGGAGTAAGAAAAACCAAGAAACTACAATTCTTCATTGGAAGTAATATTTGGCATATGTCCAATTCAATTCATATATAAAGTTTTCAATAATTGGTTTAGCATAATCATAGATCCATGTTAAGATTAGATCTATTTTGTGCTACCAGGGATCAAACCCCTCCAAGTGAAAACCATTTTTCTCGTTTTTCCTATATAATTTTTTTTTCCATCTTGAGTGACTCGATATCTCTATATGCATGGTAGATCCAAATTAAAATTGAATCTACAATTGTTATATATATTTGATATTGAACTAGTTTACTAAGTAATCATTTAGATATTTTATTTATGATTGACATTGAAATAGTTCTCTTGTCATTAATATATTTTTTTGTTAATCCGCATGTTAGCTCCATGTTAATTTATCTATAGATAGATAGATAGATAGATAGATTATTATTAGGTGGACGTTAAAATATTTCATTTATGGTAAAAATTGAGAAAAAAATATCATTACTATTTTTTTAAAAGTCACATGTCAAATCCATGTTGATCATTGAAGGAATTACACATACCACTCGTATTGGGTTGTAGAAAGTGTTTCTTTGTGCAACCATGTGCAACTACCATAGATAATGGACTAACTAAAGTGTTTGTTTGTCGTTCAAGTCATATCCAAAAAAACACAATCTTATTGAAATATGGAATAAAACTGAAAACTTCACTAGAGAGACAATATATTGTATGTATTGTTGGGGAAGGGGGAGGGGGATGCAACGTACGTGTAAGTTATATATATTTGCGATATAAAAAGATGTCTCTAGACTTTTCTTTTTTAAGATATCTAGCAAAAATAAGTATTTTTAAACTAGAAATATGTATTGGTTTCTTGGGGGGTTGGGGTGGGAAAGAAAGATCAAACCAAGGGTTCTGAGAGGTATTTATCAATATCTATTGAAAGTAGATGTATTCTTTAATTTCACATGAGTGTATGTGCTATGTCATAGGTTCATTTAGTGAATATGCCATTGTTTTTCCTTTTTCATCTATCTTGAAGAAAATTGTCTTGAACGAGGTTGTTATCACTTATTACTTTCTTTAAACAAGAAGGATAAAATATTGAATGTACATGTGAAATATTAGGAAACTCCAATTTGTAAGCCATGCTTCCAACCCTTAGCAACACCTTATAAGGACCATAATGTTGGTGGCTAAATTTGCATGTTTCTACCCACCTTTTTTACCTTGTTTCATGTATCCATTTTACACCATTGTTGGTCAATTTACATTCTAAACCGCACAAGTATATCTCTTGTCATGTAATTATGAATCATTAATAAATGAAGCATAGTCATAGGGGATTGTTGCCTAAGTGGCTTGTTAATATGATTATTATTGCAAATTTGGAGGAAGAATGATAAAGATCATGGTTTAACAAATGGTGACCATCGAGCTGGCAGCGTTATCCTAGGACATCAGCTGCAATGGTGGATCAACCTTTCAATCAATGCACTACTATATTTATATTCTATTTTTCTTTGGAAACCACTATGTAATTGTAGGCAGACAGTTGTTGTAATTCTAGGAGTTCTTAGTGTTAACAAATTGTATAATTACAATTATGGGGTTGTGAAAGCCAACAGTTAAGATCGCAAGAGAATTACGTTCACTCTAAGTCTATAACAACATATTTTGCAATGTCCTTTTTTATTAATGAAACTCTAATCCTCTAAGAATTTCATGACTTCTTGATCTTTCCACAGCCCTGATCAGGGAGTTGGGCCCACTCCCCTGACCAGGTTTTGTTGGAATAGATGTGTGAATAGGTTTATTTCAGTTGAGTTATTTATCATTGTGAATGATTATTAGTGTGTTACTGTGAGTCTTAACTTATTGTTACCCTTCTTGATGTCACAGTTATTACTTCTTGTTACTCTTATTTATGTTACAGTTATTGATTGTTGTTACAAATTGTTAAGTTTATAATTGATTGTTTAATACTAGGTAGGGAAACTGTGGCCTGCATATACTTTGCATGATAGCCTTGAAATAACTCGTAGAGCCTTGGGTTGACAATTTATGTGGAATTGTGTGAATTGCATGATTCATATTTGAACGCCAACATTTTGGAGTCGTTGTCGGGGAGGCTATCAAAGGCGTGAAAGTACAGCCAATATTGACCATAGGACTGATTTCTCATCCTGGAGAGGGATTTTTTCACCTTGCTCTAGGTCCTGAGCATTAGATCATTTTGGTTGCTTTGATTTCTTGTTTTTTTCTAGGACCACTCTCTCAGCCTGGGGAGGGAATTTCTCACCCTGCTCCAGGTCCTGAGCTTTTGATTTTCTTGAATGTTTTCCTTTTGTTTTCTAATTACATGAATAGAGATAAAAATAAAAGGGGCAGAGGAAGACCCACAAAAAGAAGAGGGAGAGATATAGGCAGAAATACCTACATCCAATAGATCGTTTCAAGAGTTGAGTCAGGAGCATCATCAAAAGCTATTGTTAGGGTGAGATCTCATACGAGATCTGGAGGGAAATTAGTTTCACTACCAGAACCTCCTACAATAACATAAGTACAATTTGGGGAAGAAGAAGTAGCAAGTAGAGGATCTGAGAAACTGCATATTGCAAGTTCAGAGGAGAAGATTTGAGGGAATTCTCTACACCATTTGATCAAGGAAGTGTTTTTAAACAACCTCAACCGCCTATTATAAAACAATGAGAGCCAAAACCTCTTCAGATTCCAAGTGAATATTGGAAGATATTCATGGCTCCTGCAACTTCTTTGATCAAATTCCCAATTGGAGATATCAGAGGTGATGCACCTATGAAGCTTATTCCTTTGAACACATTACCTAATTTGCATGGTCTTTCTTCTGAGGATCTGGACACATTCCTTTTAGAAGTTGATGTTATCCGTCAGGGGTATGATTATATTTCTGATGTTATGAAATTGAATATATTCCCCGCTACTTTGAAGGGAAAAACTTTGAGATGGTTTATGGGTTTAGCGGAAAAATGTATTACTACATGGGGCGATATGAAGATGATTTTCCTCGAGAAATATCAAGACTACTAAAAATCCTGAGATGTGAAGGAAGAAATATTTAAGATTATGCAGAAAGAGGATGAGAACATGGAGGACTTTGTGGAATGTTTTCAATATAGTTTGCAAAGATCAAGCCATAGTGATTTGGATAAGAATATCTTGAAAATAATCTTTCTCAGAGCACTAAGGGTGGAATCTTTTGAACTATTGAATGTAGTAGGAAAAGGAGACATATGAAAGGAGGAATTTTATACCATATGCAAATTATCCATCAAGTGTTCACAAGGAGATGTGAGGCATAAGCAGGGGATCCAAACTCTCAATACATCCAACAGTGGAGTTACAAAAGAAAAAAATTGGGAACTTGGTGGAAAACTTGAGAATCGATATCTTGAGCATATTAGCATCAGAGCTCGACGTTTTGTAGGCAAAATAGAAGTAGATAGAACTAGAGAAGGTTATGTCCATTTTCAACCCTCAATGTAGGAAGAAGTGCTCGCTGAAGGAATTCCCGTTGAATTCCATCGATACTTGTGCGATATGTGAACAGAGTCATTCCACTAGCACCTGTCCATCTCTTCCTCGACTGAAGGTAGTTTTTTAGGAAACAAATGAAGAAGTAGATCAGTTGTATTTCATGGGATCAAGGAAACCATGACAACTGCGGCCACAGAACATGAATCAAGGTATGCCTCAAGACCTTTCTCAATATTTTAATAATTTGAATTTTGGGCCTCAGTCCATACCTTTTTTTTCCTTCATGGCCATAGTCTTATCAATATCCAATGCCTTGGAAACCATGCTACCCTCAATCTGGTCCAAACCCCTCATGGTCCTATAATTAGCATGGACCTCCTCCTCCTTCAGGACAATTCTCTCGACCTATTCCACAACAATAGCTACAACTGCCTTCTAATGCATCCACTAGTAATCCTCCTCTTCATCCACAACTACCTATTCAATCCAATCCAAATCCAAACAATAGAGGGGCTCAATAGGTTGAGACACTCAACCTCCCTACATATAGTATTTCCACCATGGAATGTAACGAATTGAATCTCCAATCCGGTCGGGTGGTGAATACTCAGACTTCACCAATAATTGTTGAATATGTCGATGATGAAGTCTCAGCACTAGAACCTAGAGATTCTACTAGAACAACTGAGGATGAGTCAATACAAATTCATATGAAACAACAAACCCCTTCGCAAATAATTGTTACTAGAGGACATCAGATTGGTCCACCTTATCCTGAGAGATTATCATTAAGTAAACGAAGTCCTCATCCCGAATTTGACTTTTTAGTGGAACTGCAGAATCTATTTGTGCAAAAAACAATTAAATAATATTTCTCTAAGAAACTGGCAGAAAACCAAAGGATCCACTCACTATTCATGTTATGGGAAAACTATCAGACATAATGCTAGGGAAGCCTATACCTGTTAAATACAGGAATCCATGGAACCTGATTCTGACAATACAAATTTATGGGGTTGATATCCCAAATGTACTAGTAGATTTGGGGGTATCAATTAACATCATAACCTCTGCAACTTTGATTACCTTGGGTCTGTGAAACCTTAAACCAACTCCTACCATCTTAGAATTGGAAGATCGATCTACTATAAGACCAGTAGGGAAGTTGGAAGATTTAAGTATTTCAGTAGACTCATGGAAATACCCTATCGACCTTTTGGTTTTACATACCCAATCCCTAGTCAGTGAACATCCTTTGATTTTAGGAAGACCTTGGTTGGTGACAACAGATGCTTACATTGGGTGTCAATCTAGAAATATGGTAATATCCAATGGGAAAGTTACAAAGAATCTTATCCTCGACCCCCCTGCAGAACCAAGTTCATCAAATAAACTAGGATTTAAAAATCTCTACCTATGAAAGAGCCTCAACTTGAGAATGAAGAAGTTAGACCCATCCTTACCATCAATAAGGCTCTTTGTTTTAAGGATGAAACAAAGGATGATGCCATTAGCACCTTTCTCAATAGTCCCAACTCTGTTTTTGATTCAACCAGATAGTTATTAGAATCTGTCATGAGTTGCAATGTTCAAGAAAATATCAAACCCAAAATAGAAGCTGGAAATATTCTTGCAATTGTAGCCTGTGACAGTATTTCCATAGAAATTGAACCAAGGAAAATGTTGAATATTAATCCCGACATTTCACCCTCCCAAACCGAATAGTTACTGAAGGTCCTTCAAGAACATAAAGAAGCCTTTACTTGGGAGTATATAGATATGAAAGATATCCTTGCTTATTTATGTACGCACCACATATACATTAAAGAATAATGTCTACCTGTTAGGCAGCCATAGAGAAGCTTGAATCTTACCTTAAAAAATGTTGTCAAGGATGAATTACAAAAGCTATTAGATGTGAGTTTTATTTATCCAATATCAGATAGTCAATGGGTTTCCCCGCTGGTCATTATTCCTAAGAAGAATGGAAAGTGGTGGATTTTTGTAGATTATAGGGAATTGAATAAAGTTACTTTAAAATACCATTTTCCCTTACCCTTTACTGACTACGTCCTTGATACATTAGTTGGAAAGAATGTTTTCTCCTTTCTGGATGGATTCAATGGATACAATTAGATACAAATAGCTCCTGAGGATCAGGATAAAACTACCTTCACATTCCCTTGGGGAACCTTTGCCTACTGAGTCCTCCCATTCGATCGACATAATGCACCTGCTACCTTTCAATGGGAAATATTAGGAATTGTTTCTAATCTAATCAATGATAGTGTTGAAATCTACATGGATGACTTCACCCCATATGGGGATTCTTTCAAAGAAGGTCTAGAAAACTTAGAGAAAGTACTTAAAAGATGTAAGAAAACACATGTTTCTCTTAGTACAATAAAATGCCATATGATGATGAAGGAAGGAATAGTGATGGGACACCTGCTTTCAACTGCAGGAATTCGGGTTCATTCTATTAAGGTAGAGGTAATATTGATTTATCCTATACCTAAGACACTGACACAGGTACGTAGATTTATCGATTATGCTGGCTATTATAGGAATTTTATAACAAAAGGATCCAAGACAATATTTCCACTTTTTCAATTGTTACCTAAAGATGAAAAGTTTGTGTGGAAAGATGAATGTGAAGCAACCTTTAAGGAAATCAAAGAACTAGTTTGTAAAGCTTTGATATTATGTCGTCCTAACTAGAAGCTCTCATTTCACATCTCTATAGATGTTTCTTAGACAGCAGTAGGGGCAGTCCCGGGGCAACAAGAGGACAAGAAACCATATTTGATCTATTATGTTAGCAATAACTTGACTCCTGCTAAACTAAACTATACAGTAACTAAAAGGAGTTATTGGTTGTTATTTATGCTATGAATAAGTTTCGGCATTACATTACAGGGTATCCTACTTTCATGCACACTGATCATATAGTTGTCAGGTATCTGATGAATAAACTAATAACCCCTGGTCATATTACAATATGGTTGTTGTTAATTAAATAATTTGATATTACCATTTTTAGATAAGCCAGGGAAAGACAATGTAATTGAAAATTTCTTGTCTAGGATGGATACTAGTGATGAACGTACACCTGTAGAGGATAGTTTTCCATATGAACCTCCCTTTGGAATTTCTACTCACACTCTATGGTATGTAGATATTGCTAACTATCTTGCTACACGAAAAGTGCCTCAACACCTACCATATAGAGAACAACGAAAGATTATCCATCATAGTACCCGCTATTTATGGATAGAAGGATATATATTTTATACAGGACCTGACCAAAAAATCTGGTGACACATAAGTGAGGATGACATCTATGATGTCCTAAAAGCTATTCATGATGGCCCCTATGGCGGACATCTTGTAGATAAGTGGACAGGTCATAAGGTGTTGCAAATGGGGGACTATTGGCCTTCTATTTTTCATGACGCAAGGAAATATGTTTTAGGGTGCAATAGTTTTCAACTGATGGGCCAGCCTAGTCGGGCAGATGAGATGTCGTTACAACCTCAACTAACTCTTGAGCCCTTTGAAAAATGGGCTATTGATTTCGTTGGGTCGTTCAATCTGTCGTCACATCATAAAGTTCACATTCTGGTTTGAACAGATTATGTGAAAAAGTGGGTAGAGGCCAAGGCTATTATGAAAGCAGCATAATAGGTTGTCTCAGACTTTTTATTTGAAGAAATATTTGCTCGGTATGGAGACCCTAGAGAGATAGTTTCAAATGGAGGGGCGTAGTTTACATCACATCTGATGGTAGGACTTATGAAGAAATATGGAATCAAGCATAGGTTAACATCTCCATGTCATCCTCAAGTGAATGGTCAAGTCGATAGCACAAACAAGGTACTAGAAAATATTCTTACAAAGACTGTAGCGAACCATTACTGAAATTGGGCTGAAAAACTTCTTGATGCACTGTGGGCGTATAGAACAACATGGTGAAACACAATAGGATTTTCACCATACGATATTGTTTATGGGAAATCCCCTTTGTTTCAAATGGAATTCAAAATTAAGATACTCAAGACAACCCTTGAAGTAGGTTTGGATCTTTCAGAAGCCCAGAAACACTGACAGGAACAGTTAAATGAATTGGATAAAATTCAGTTTGTAGTTGTCTAGAATATTGTTGTAATTCAGCAACAATGAACTAAATGACATGACAAATTTATTAATAAAAAGGCATTTCAAAGAGGAGATTTGGCATTTCTCTATGATTCTCCATTCAAAGATTTTAAAGGAAAACTCTTCTCCAGATGGATGGGACCATTGAATTTGAAACGGTGTTTGATAACGAGACTTTTAGACTTATAACAATTGATGAGGCACACACTCCTATGCTTGTAAATGGACACTGCCTCAGACTATATCACTGTCCAGCTTCTAAAGACTCCTTTATTAAACATTTCTCTGATAATTCTAATTTTTAAATTATCTATCATTCTTTTTCTTGCAGGTTCTTCACTGGTGATGTTACTCCCCTGGTGTTGTTATTCTGCAGGTATTGATTTCATCTAAGTACTTCACTGGTGATGTTACTCCTCCAGTGTTGTTACTTTGTTTGTAGTGATTTCGTCTAAGTACTTCACTAGTGATGTTGGAATAGATGTGTGCATAGGTTTATTTCACTTGAGTTATTTATTACTCTAAATGATTATTAGTGTGTTGTTGTGAGTCTTAACTTGTTGTTACTCTTCTTGTTGTTACAATTATTACTTGGTGTTACTCTTATTGTTGTTACAGTTATTTTTTATTGTTACACAGTATTAAGTTTATAATTGAATGTTCAATACTGGCTAGGGAGATTGTGGCCTACATATACTTTGCATGATAGCCTTGAAATAACTCGTAGAGCACTACGTTGAAAATTAATGTGGAATTGGGTGAATTGCATGATTCATATTTGAACACCAACATTTATTCCAACAAAACCTTGTCAGGAGAGTGGACCCAACTCCATGGTGTTGTTACTCCTTCGTTGTTGGTGTTGTTACTCCTCTGGTGTCATTACTCTATGGCAATTTCGTCTAAGTACTTCACTAGTGTTGTTACTCCTTTGGTGTTTTTAATCCTCTAGTGTTGTTACTTTGTTCTTAGAAATTTCCTCTAAGTACTTCACTGATGTTGTTACTCCTCTGGTGCTGTTACTCCTCCAGTGATGTTACTTCATGGCGATTCCGTCTAAGTACTCCATTGGTGTTGTTACTCCTCCAGTGTTGTTACACTATTCGTGGTGATTACAACTAAGTGTTCAAATGGTGCTTTTACTATTCCCCCCGATGTTGTTAATCCTCGAGTGTTGTTACTCCCTCTGATGTTGTTACTCCTCCATTGTTGTTCCTCTGTCAAGGTAAGTCGCCAATTACGTCCCTGATCAACTTTGTGGATTTGAACAATAATTCATTTGACGTGACTCGTCACTCGACATGACCATGGATGGTCATCCCTTAGTTGGGGGGAGGTATTATAATAAATAAAAAGATTCCATAATTAAATCATAGTAATGACTTTTCATTATCACCATTGAACCTTGTGTTAGCACGTACACTCCACGACCCCCACCATACTTCGCACTATTACCTATATGCATCGAGACTTGAAATAAGTATGATTGTATTGATGGATAGTCCTTTCCAATGCTGGGAAATGACTACCATAATTTCTGCTCATTATTACCATAATCCGCTATGGATTCTACCATATTTCAATGTTATCTTCCTGGATTTCACTATCATTGTACCCTGTCACCATTACAACCCTATCACCACAAATCTACTTACTGACACTATTCCTCAATGGTCTTGTTGTTACTCTAATTTCTACTATTGAGAAACTACATAATGGGTGGGAAATCTGTTAGGCATGAACTAGAAAACACAGTGCAGGTTCGACGCAATCCATACATATGGCAGGTATTTTTAGATGCAGGATGGCATGTGTATTTTGAGATGCTACTAGGATTTGGCAAAGCTATCATAGTCGAATTCATATTAAACTTGGATGGAAATCATTTCAGATTTTTTGGAATGGATATTTCCATCATAGAGGAAGTAATTTCGACTATCAACAGATTGCCGCAAGGAAGACAGAAATGGTTTTCTCGAAAATCTCCTTTCTTCGAGTTCCCAGAATTGTTTTTGCAAGCTGGAGAAATAGTAGTCCAGAAGGGTAGGGGGTATTATTGAAAGTCTTTGCCTCACCCATGGGCTCAGGTTTCGTATTTTGTCCTGATGTGATGGTCAGTTTTCTACCCTATTTAGATATCATTTTAAGCTTCTTGAATGCATTAGATTTTGGCATGGACAAATTCATTCTTTAGATATGCCATATTTTATTTAGAATAGTCATCATCTAATGGGGCAATATCCTCGATATTATCAAAAAGCATTAGCCATCCTTATAAATCATGGATTAGTTAGACTATTGGTGGTGCATGCTCTGTCTCAAACTTCTATGGCTTGGCCACAATTCACCAAGATCGCAGAGGAAGAACTTGCGGCTATGATGCCTACAAGGGAGGATGAGGAAGAAATAGTGGTGGAACAAGGAGAGGCCACAAACGAAATTGTTCCACAAGAACCAACATCATCTTCTAGTCCAATGGGAGTAGAAGCAATGGAGACAGAAGAGAATGTAGTTGACGCTACTCCACAAGAACTAGCGTCGACTGGCAATTTAAGGGGAGAATCGTCGCCCTTGGATGAAATTGAAGGTGGTACTAACACACAAGAACCAGCAGCACCTACCCAAGAAAATGAGGAACCATTGGATGAAGTTACAGGTGGTGCTGATACAGAAGAACCAACATCACCTGCTTGAGTGAATAAAGAACATTTGGAAGAAACAAGGGCCATAATCGACATTGCTCCACAAGAACTAGTGTCGACTGTTGAGCAAGAGGAAAAATTAGAAGAAGCAGAGGAAGAGGTATAAAAAGGGACCACAAACCAGTTAGTGAACACAGGGGAAGGAGAAGGAGGGCTTGAGGCAACAAGAACGGAGAGAATGGGCATTGAAGAAAACAGTTTTCGTTCTTTGCTTCTTGCAGCTTTTCCAAGAGAGGCAAGGAAATTTTGATCCCCTAAAATCCTAGTGAAAGAAAAAGCCTCTTCCCCAATCTTAAAATTTTTTGGGTAGTTAAAGGCACCATTTTCAACATTGTTACACAAGAACCAGTGTCGACTGGTGAAAAAAATGCACAAATTGAGGTATTGGTGGCCGGCACTGCTACACAAGAACCAGTGTCGACCGAAGGAAAAACTGAAGAAATTATGGCCGATACTATCTCGATAGGGCCATTAGAGGAGAATTTTGTTGTTGAAACTAGCCCGCAAGGGCTAGAAACAACTTTTGAGCATATTAAAGAACATTGTCAGGCAGCAGAGAAGTCATAAGAAAAGGGTGTCAAAGGCACTACCCCACAAAGGCTTGTAGTGACTCCAAAGCCACCAAGGGAAAATGTGGATGTCTCAAGACCTAAAGGATAAGATGGTCGAGTAGTGGAGTAGTCACAAGAAAAGGGTGTCAAAGACACTACCCCGTAAAGGCCTACAGTGGCTCTAGAGCCACCAAGGGAAGATGTGGAGGTCATGAGACCTAAAGGAGAAGATGTTGGGATTGTTCCTCGATTTGAGAAACAGGCAAAGGAAATTAGGATAAAGCAAGAGTTAGTCGATGAATTTTTTGATGTCAATCCACCAAACACCACACCAGTTATGAGACCAATGGAGGAGCTCATTGTAAAACAAGAATTTATTGAGAAATGTGCAAAAAGAAGGCATCCTCTTAAAGAAAGGTACCAATCACATTTTAGAGAAAACATGCAGTGAAAATTGGAAATTGTCAAGCTAAGGAGGCAAGTATTGCGCTTATGGAGAAAAGTGAGGAGGCATAAGAAGAATGCTATGAAACCTAGGGCCGAAACTGTTTCAAAGTAGTGCAGACCAAATATAGACCCACAACTTACGTGGCTACATAGACCGAGTCATTTTTTCATTTGATCGAGTCACGAGAATTTTTGTTGACTGTAGAGATTCAAAAATGGAAGGCTACTACATATCACCTCCAACGGGGGACCATACCTGTGGAAGCCCATCAGGAATAGATAGAGAAATAGAAATGAAAATAGGAGAACCCACATAAGAAAATTGAGGAAGTAGAAGAGTAGGTGCAGCTACTAAAGGTTGATAAGGAAGAAATGTTCACTCTAGTGCAGTGGGTAATGGTTTTTCGACCCCCTGCCCATAGCTATGCTCTATTCATCCATGAACAATATTTATCCTTCTACTTTGAAAGCATTCAGCAGGAAATCAACCATGTAATAGGGGACTTGATACAATTTTTATGTACCTTGAAGAGTCATAATACCCTGAACTAGCACCTGATGTGCGAACTATATATGCATGATTAATTTCTGTGTGATGATCAATCATTCAACCTGGTTTCATACATGGGGGATATTCAGTTAAGATCTTTTACCTCCTACATAGTCAATCATGTTAAGTGGAAGAAGGCCTTCCACACATTCAAAGGGAATCAAGCAAATAGACCACTTGTTCTTCGGACAAAGAATTGTCAGTATGTAAATGTCTACAACCGACACCCTACCTTCTTAGAGATAGAAGTATGGAAAGGATAGATGTTGGCATCCTAGAAATGGTGCGTTGACATGTGCACAAAAAAAATATTTACTTGTCAGGAGGAGGCCCAGGACAGCTGCTAAAAATAGTGGATGCTATCATCGCCAGCCATCAAGACACGTGAACATTTTGGGGCCCCCAACTTTTCTCAGGCTCTAAATAGAGTACCTCGGTATATTGCATGCGTGCAGCTTCATGGGATCCGATGGATGGGTTTGAGGTTCGGGTTCCCCATTATCTAGCTGCCAGTCGATCATCATACCCCAACTTACGTGGTATGCAAGGGTTGGTCGAAGGAAGTCCTCCAGATAGATGGATATAAGCCTTAGGGAACACAAATGGCTGCAAAATATGATCTCACACAGCTTCATGCTGATCACCGCAACTTCAACCCAGATTTGCAGAAGCGACGCATTGCATGAGGACATGCAGAAATACTAGTTGGGGGAAGATGTTGGTGGCTGAATTTACATGTTTTTACCCGTCTATTTACCATGTTTCTTGTATCCATTTTACACCATTGTTGGTTAATTTACATTGTAAAATGCACAGGTATACCTCTTTTCATGTCGTTATGAATCATTAATCAATGAAGCATAGTCATAATGGATTGTTGCCTAGGTGGCTTTCTAATTTGATTATTCTTGCAGATTTGGAGGAAGAATGATTAGGACTGTGGTTGAATGAATGGTGACCATTGAGCTAGCAGTGCTATCATGGGACATCAGCTGCAATGGTGGATCAACCTCTCAATCAAAGCACTGTTATCTTTATATTTTATTTTTCTTTGGAAACTACGATGTAGTTGTAGGTAGATAGCTAACGTAATTCTAGAATCTATTAGTGTTAGCAAATTATATAAGTAGAGTTATGGGGCTATGAAAGCCAGCAGTTAATATCACAAGATAATTACGTTAACTCTGAGTCTTTAACAAGATACTATGCAATGTCCTTTTTTATTAATGAAACTTTGATCTTCTAAACATTTCATGACTTCTTGACCTTGCCACAACCCTAATCAGGGAGTTGGGCCTACTCTCCTTACCAGGTGTTGTTGGAATAGATTTGTGCATAGGTTTATTTTGGTTAAGTTATTTATTGTTGTGAATGATTATCAGTGTGTTGTTGTGAGTCTTAACTTGTTGTTACTCTTCTTTTTGTCATAGTTATTACTTGTTGTTACTGTTATTGTTGTTATAGTTATTTCTTGTTGTTACACATTGTTAAGTTTATAATTGAATGTTTAATACTGGGTAGGGAAACTATGGCCTACATATACTTTGCATGATAACCTTCAAATAACGTGTAGAGCCCTAGGTTGAGAATTAACGTGGAATTTGGTGAATTGTACGATTCAGATTTGAACACCAACAAATATTATTTGAGTGATAATTTATTTTCATTCTTTTGTTGCATGAGGGGTAGTTGTTTATATAGTTGAGGCTTCAAAAATGTGCAATACCTAACTTCAAAGTTTCTTTCACTTCCATTTTCATTTTCTTGTCATTTGAGATTCTTTTTTGTTATATCCAAGTTGTTTTTTAATAGTTGGAGAACCTTTATTTAGTCCTCAATGCAGTCCCTCCATTCCTTCACCCCTAGGTTTCTCTCTCAATGGTGATGTGATAGTTGAAGGATGATACCCACCAAGTACCATAATTGGGGAGATTTGGGATGACAAGTGGAAGGAATTTTTATGCCACCATTCTATCAAAGGTAACCATATTAACTAATGT
This sequence comes from Pinus taeda, assembly GCA_000404065.3. Lineage (NCBI taxonomy): Eukaryota > Viridiplantae > Streptophyta > Pinopsida > Pinales > Pinaceae > Pinus > Pinus taeda. Next base: position 238,060 of record APFE030795129.1, read on the forward strand.
GATTGTTTATCAAATTCAAAGAAATGGAAATAACATTCTAGACAATTATTCCAATCTTAGTTGTTACATTAGATTAAGGATGTAAATAAGAGTTGTGAACTAGTTAAGTACCCACCCAATAAAAGAACTCAACTAAAAAATTACAATTGAACCTTCTCTCTATCACTCACAATAAGCTTTGGGATTATATGTAGCTTTTGAATGAGAAAGTTATATTATTATACTTATGTTCAGAAGATATCAAAGTGCATAAAAATGAGAATACTTTGTGATTTTATCCACCCCCACAATGATGACATTCTTCCATTCAAATTTTTCTATGCCTATAGTAAAATCCATTAATACTTCTTATGATCTCTATCTTAGTATGGATAATGGTTTTATAAGTCCTAATGTATTGATCACCTCTCATTAATTCTATTGGAAATATAAATAATCCACCACAAAAATTTTAATGTTAAATTTAAGGTAAGTATAGAGACCATCCATCTTGATACTTTGATCATGTTTCAAATGACTAAGTGTCCCCCTATAGGTGAAGTGTGCATTTATACAATGAAATTTTATTTGAGTAGAGAATTTATACATAAATACAAGTTACCATTATACCAAAGTGAAGCATTCCTCAACATGAATTTATCTTATGAACTAGGGTACCTTTATAGTTTTTTAATGAGATGTCCTATATTTTCGTCCTATTGCCAATATCTCATTAAATATTCCGCCTATTCAACTTAGAGAATCGATATGGCACAAAGTAATTCCTTAGTGTGATATTCTTTCCTTTAAAATGCACCTATGGTACTAGATTTTATTTCACCTTTTGTAGATATTTTCAAAGTCATAAGCTAGCATCTTTGTGATCCATTTTTGTTTTCTTCTAAATACATCCATTATTCTAAGAATTAATTTATACTATCATGATTTGTTTTTTTCTTCAATTGTTTTACTATTATATAAAAGCACCATTTCTTAATTGTATATAATATGGCCAACACTTCCTTCTCATAATTGGGTTTAAATAAGTTATTTCCCTTAACTTAGAGAGTTTTAAAGTAAAGAATCATTCCCTTCCATTAAAAATTCGTTAGTATTATACCCTAACACATCACTCTCCATAATAAATGTTTGAGAAGTCAATAATATCTAAGATAAGAGTTCTACACATGGCTTCCATACATTCTTCAAGATCATGGCTTACTTATTAGGTCCAAAAAGTTCATCCTTTTTCATTAATAATGGTATAGGTGTTGTCATTATACAATATTTCTTGAGAAACTTTCAAAATAATCGTAGCAATCGTAAAAATTCCCTAAAATTCTTTAAGGTTTTGCGAATCAACCATTACATCATAGCTTTATTTTTGTTAGGTTCCACCTTAAGTCCCACATCATATACAATATAAACCATATATCCACTTCCTAATCTCCAAAAGCATACTTAAACAAATTCACATATATTTATTCCTTGTGCAATGATTTTAAGATCATGTAGAAATATTTGATGAGCTATTCCCAAGATCTATTATATATTAGTATATCTTCAAAAAACCAAATAGGTGCTTTTTGAGGAAGGGTTGCTTGAAAATAGAACTCATAAAGCTTTGAAATGTTCAAGGTGCATTTTAGTAAGGTCGAAAGGAATCACCAAAACCTTGTAATGGATTTCATGTGCTATGAAGGGTGTTTTTGGGATGTCATCATCCCTCATTTTAATATGATGATATCTTGAACGAAGATCCAACATACAATAAATAAAATTTATATCTAAAATAATTTCATAATAAATTAATGATAGGAATATAAAACTTATCCTAATTAATGATCATCTCACGATTTATATAAGTTGGACATATGCCATGAACAATCTTTTTTGTAAATTGTGACCACAATTAAAGGAAAGCTCTTTGGCTAGTTTTAGTGATGCCAACCCCTAGAATTTCTTAAACCATACACTAAACATCACTCTTCTAAGCATATGATTAGTTGTAGGGTTCCATTTTATGAGGAAGGATCTCTAATATCAATTTAATAAATTGATTCACCCCTAAAATAGGAGGATGATCTTTGGGTTTCTCAAAAAATACCTTAGAATGAATGATAATAATTATTTAGAGATCCAACAACATAAGTGATTTATATGCTTGAACATCTAGTGAGCACAATCATGCAATTACTCTTGGTTGTTTCTTTTTTAACAATTTTGTAATGTTATTAGATAATATCACTTTATATTATTTTCCTTGCATATTTTTTGAGCTCAATTTATTTTCCTTCCAACAAACTCATGAAATGTTGTAAAAAAAAATCCATGATTCCCAATAGTTGTAACCTTTGGATCCCTAGTACCACATTGACATAACATATTTGGATTGCAATAATTGTACTATTGAAGAAATAATCTCCATAGTGATATTAATACTATTAAACCTCCCTAAACAAACCTCCATCTACAATCATTATTTGAAAATATCATGTTGAATATATAAATCAATTGAGAATGTTTTCTAATTTTTAATTAATGAAGTTATTTATACTTCCATAATCAATCAACAATGTCACCCTTTTCTTATTGATATGTCCTTCTATATTGGAAGATTAAGAAGTTTTAATGCTAGACAAATAATGACAATATATGGTTCAACTAGTCTCTTTTGGTTCTGTATCTTAAGGTTCCAAATCTTGTTTTTCTTCCTCTTCACAATTCTTGTACAGTAATTTTTCCTCACCAAATTTGACACCCTTTCTATACTTTATGTCACAATTAAAACATATTCCCTTTGATCTTCTTTCAACTATTTTTTAAAGTTACAACCTCGCGGATTGAATGAAGATAAGAGTGGGAACATTATGTTCTCTACAGGTGTTAGTGATAACCCTTATGGTAGCTGTATTTGTATTTCGACTCTCTTTACCACATTGAAAGTATAATGCTCCTTAATATATTTTAAGATGATCCATGACAATATATCATAAGTTCTCAATAAATTTTTCAATATTAAAACCACTAAGGTATAATAGCGCCATAAAATAAACATATTGTGGAAATATTAACACCCATTCACTTGCTTCTTTGAAGGGTCAATCTCCTAATGAGATAGGATCCAATACAATAATATTCTAATATATTTTCACATATGGATAACTCCATCCTTACTTATAGATACCTAGAAAACCTTGAGCATAATAAAATGTTAACTACTTGATAGGATTTCATTAATGCGGCCACATTATGAATATGCAATGTTGAATACTTAGTGGGTGTTATTTAATAGTGGACCCAATCCACGTTACAATAATTAGTGATGATACCTCCTCTAGTAAAGGGCGCATAAGATTCTATCCCACCCCTAGGGAGGGTCCCACCATTCGATCTCCCATTGAGAAGTGTTATCCTCAATTATTATATTGATTATCTATAGTCATAAACCATGGTCCCATGCATCAATATTTATCACAACACTAATGTCCATATAAGGTGAATCCATAAAAACTAAGAGATCATAGAAGCCTAAATCCCTGGTTCCATAGAAGCTTTAGTATTCATAAGTTGACTAATCTTATACATCCTTTGCTACCAATTCCATTGATTCTTTGCTCAGTTCATAACATGATTTAGCACAGTGGTGTGTTTGGGATGAAAAGGAAATATGTGTTTTATGAACTTAGTTTCTTAAACATATGACACCATCCTTTGTTCACAATTCAATAGGTGTAATTTTTTCCCATGAATATTGGCATATGGAGCCTTATGTTTTCCCGAGACACTACAACCAAGTATTATTTTTACCTAGAAATATTTAATGGCCATTGATGGCTCATACATAGACATGATCCAAGATCAAAACATTCATTTTAGAACAAAAATTTTATAATGCCAAGCAAGGAAGATAATCAGGCGATGGAAACGAAGAGTGATATGTACACATTTTGTTTCAATTTTTATCTTATGCACATGTCATTTTATTATGGGTATTTGCAATTGGCTAATCATGTTTTTTTCTTCATTTTATAATGTTGGATATAAAAAGTTAACAACCATTTATAACCATCATATTAAAAATACATTAAATAGTGCAAGCATAAAATGTGGTTTTAATATATTTTAATTGGCATATTTATTGTTTATTATAAAAAAAATTGGTGTACTATATAAACATATGTTTATGTTAACTTTTGAATTATTAAGCATTAATTGAGATATCAAAAAGTTGTGGCATATGCATAAAATATATTATTAAAGATATTATCAATATTAATATTAGTAGTGATTTAATTTTATCAATATTAATAAAAAGTTTAGTAAAAAGCCCTCATGAAGGGTGCCAATCCATGGGAACCACATTGTTGTATTGATATGTATATCGAGGAAATACCTTGAGGCGGTAATATAGCCCCATATGGTAGTTTTCATGCATGAAGGCACAAAGGATATTGAGTTTGGATGTGGTTGAATCATGGGAGCTTTTCTAAATGATGGAGATTGTTGTGTGGGAGTCCCAGGAAGGACACTCAGTCATGTCTTCCACCTTTAAGCCAACTTCAATATTAATAATGGAAGTTATTGGGGTGATGATGGCTTATCATGACATAGGGTGGTACAATAGGGATAGAGTTTGGATTATGTCCCATTGAATGTATGTGTATGTTAGGTTGATATATTGTCTTCCTGTGGTTTTTGGTCTGTGTAGTGAAACTCCTCTCCATTTTTTATGGATCCTTTGTGGTCATTCTCTTTTTTTAGAGCTTTGGTTGGATAGGAGAGGTGGGTTTTCATCTCAATGAAGGAATCTTAGTATAAATTCCATTGATCTCAAGCTTGGAAGTGGCTCTCAGTTGAAAAATACAAAGCTTCGGGATCACAATATCTAGCTCCTAGACTGCCCTGTAGTTGGGTCTTAGGTTCAGTTTTTAGTTTTTCACTATTTTCCAACTTTCTAATTGAAAATTACTTTATTTCTATCCTTTTTCATGTGCCTTTGTTTCATCAATCTTTGGGTTATTTTTTTCTTCTCTAGTTTTGTTTGTTGTGTTTGAGCTATTTTTCTAGTATTTTTCCTCATTCATCCTCCTTAGTGTGGTTTGTTGTGCAACTCTCAATATTTCCCATTTATTGGAGATTGTTATGAGTCTACATAGATTTCCTAGATATTTCTCATTGGTTTCTTCTTTTTGTGTTGGTCTAGTCTATTCCTTATAACCTCCACTGTCTCTATTATTTGTTTTTTCCTAGATGTTTGGCTCTTGTTTTTCTCTCTGTGGTTCTTCTTCTAATATCGTCCTCTTATGCTCTTCCATCCCCATGGCTCAGCATTTGATTTCTGCTAGATGTAGAGATGGTAGAATAGGAAGAGCCACAGCTCTTACCAACCCTAACTCTCTTTTGCCCTCATTTACTCAAACCCATGCAAATGCCACAACACATTATTCCCTAGCCAAATATATGGAATTTATCCCTAAGGAGGTTAGTATAACTATCTTTGAGGTATAAAATGAAGTTCTTCAGACTAGTAGATATATTATAGATCATTATATTGATTGGGACATAAGGAATTGGATCCTTGAAATATGCAATTCCACTTGGGCTCATCAATATTTCTACATGCAAACTATCAAAATGTACCAGAACATAAAAAATTCTCAATGGGTAGATTTCTTACAGATGATACAAGAACTCAATAGGAAATCCTCAAGTACATGGTTGAAACAATGAACAAAATGGATAGGCTAGATAATAATGTTTTTGTTTTGGACAAGAAATTGGAAAACCTTTCCTTCACCTCCTCTAAGTATGACAATTATCTTCCTCCACTGATTCAAGTGGACTCTCCTCAAGGTTAACATCATTAGGTGAGCATTATTTATTGTTCAAATCCTTTATTATGACATTATTATAGCCATGGTTGTGAATTTTTGGTGTATTTTTTCTTTCGGTTTGAATGACAGGCTTATAGCATATGCAATATGTAATGTTAAAATTTTGAACTTATGCTACTAGTCAACTTTCCCATGTGGCAGACTAGAAGCTCATGAATATTTTCTATGTGCATATTTTCAAAAGTAATATAAAGTTCCTAACCTTACAGAAAAAATAACATTTAGTAAAAATATTTAAGAATAAATTTAGGAATGATAATTTAATACAATGGTTTGTTTTAAAAAACTAATCAAATCACATAATCATTGACTGAACCACTTAATCAATTTTGTAAACATGCTTAATCAAAATATGTTTATCTTTCTGGATAGAAAACAATTCACCTTGAGGAAGAGTCAAACATTATATGGCATTAATGGTTATAAATTTTTATAATCACAAACCCAAACCAAACAATTTCATAAAACTAAGGTTAAACATTATAGTGAAACTACAAATTTAAATAAGTGATACATGTCAAATATAATTAAAAAATGGAGAATTCGTTAATAATGTTAATAATTAGCATACTCATAATACATTTTATGAATCAAACAACAACAACATCAACATGATATGAAAAACATAACAGACATGAGAAATATAAATGTCGACTATACATCTCATGAAAAAAGTAATAAAGATGTCATGTATACATCTCAAGTCAATTATACAACAATCAATATACATATTAAGTACCATTGGTAGCTAAGTTTTCCACTAGAGCCAAAGGCATCAATGTTTTCGCTATTAGAGGTACAAAGCATGTTAAGTGGTGGAGGTGGAGCAAGAGGAGGAGGAGGATCAATGGAAAACGTCATAAAGCATTTGTATATGCATTATATATCTATTTCTTACAAAAAATGATACATTTGATTATCCTTCATTTCAATCGCACCAAAAAATCAATGAAGCATGTCCAAAATTCTAGATCCACTTATATACAAAAGGTGGTCCTAGCCCATGATATATAATATGTAATACACCAACCTATGAAAGTTTTGGTGGTGGAAACTGAAGATCTCCCTGTAGGAAAAATGGGTCCTCCTTACATTTCTTGTTGGATCCACTAACTTATCGCTACTACTCATGTTGATAATACACATAAGAAAAGTGTATACCATTTTGTAGCCAAAATTTCTACAATCCTCCTCATCTCATTTGCTAAATATATATCCCCTACATCAAGTAATCCTACCAATGCCACATCAAACCACTTCCACAAATCTACCAACTATATATGAAGGTATGCAGTCATCCATCTCCTTGCATCCTGTCGATGAGATCCAACCAATCACCCCAACAAACTAACTGTTGTACTCATCATTTGCACACCACTAAAAGGCCTCAAAACTATGACAAAATCCCTCCCAACTAACCCCTACCCCAAAATCCTAATATCGTCATATCATCATAGTAAGAACATTAGTAAAACACCATCGTTGTGTACACACATGAAAGTTAAATTGAAATTACATGACTCACCAAGTTAACTCATTGGTCACTAGGAGGGAGGACCATATCAAGATCTCTCTAAAACTCCATCTTATCATATGGACAATAGAGCACCTTCATTGGCATCCTCCATCAGTCCTCTAACAATTCTCAAGAAAAAATAGTACTTGTGCTAATTGGCACAAGAAAATCACCCCATTAATGCATCCTTATCTCTTATAGGCCCTCCAAAATGGACATCTGAGAAAGATCACAGGGATGTGACACAATCATAGAAAAACAACACAAGATGTAACCAAATGCAAATTCCCTTCCATATTGGACAAAATACTAGGTCAATTGTAACGTAATGGCCTCTCTCATAAAAACCTCCATGCAAAAAATGACCATGGAGCACCCTTCTCAACAACCTACATATATCCCACAATGATCCAATGACCTCTCACTAAGCCATAAATCCATGCTACCATGGAAACCACTGCTAGTCACTAGGTGGAAAATGACTAGGATATACATGGAGTCTCCCTCCCAACCCTTTGGACCTATACAATAATAGGTAACTAGTTGATCCAGCAATCTACCTAAGTCCAACCTCGAACGAATGTCAACCTTGTCCCCTCTAAATTGGGTGCCTTGTTAAGAGATAAATATTGGTTAAGGTGCTCAATGATATTATATGCATGTGTGGTACAAATTGGTCATCCTATGGCCTTCACATCCACACAATTTTGGTTAATAACTCCTCATTTAGGCTAAATTCATTCCCTCAAAGCACTTGAGCAACCAAAAAATTTCCAACATGCAGTGTAAGACAATATTACACGCACGTTGATGCATAATTAATCATATTCTCTCTCTAGCTAATATACATGAATAGCTATGTACATATGTATGATAAACCCACAATGTTGAAAATGCAGCAAGAAAGTCTCAATTTTGATTTTTCCTTAATCAAATTGAGGAAATTTGAAATTCCACATCAGTAGACAACTTGGAGAAGTTAAATAAGGTGACATGGCTCTTGTCACTCAGGTAAGAACACTCAATTTGATTTAATGAGTTGAAGTTCAGTTTACTTGAGTTGATTCCTATAAAATAGGAATCTCGCTTAGTTAATTCGAGTTATGAACTTGAAGTTCAGTTATGTGCAGTGATTCCTAAATTTTAGGAGCCTAGGTTGAGTTAATTTTAGTTGTAGCAATTTAATTTAGTTAAATTGAGTTATGGTTAGTTAAACTATTTGTAATTGTTGGAGGAACTAGTGGAAGGTCAAGTTGTGGAAGTGGAACTTCAACCACACTCAGTGGTCAACCAACTAACTGATCAATCAACCTAAATTAGCTCTTGCATGCAAATAATTCGAGTTACCCAGTAGAGATAGAGATTCCAAGGCAATGTACTATCATTTGTAGACTATTCCAATGTGTACAGGTGGTGCATGCAATCAGAGGAAGGGCCTAGAGGAATTTCGTAATCCATTTGAGGGAATTCCCTAATTAATATGGGCCTAATTCCTCAAGGAAAAGGCAAGGAAATAAGAGCTTGGAGGGATTTAAAATTGGCTAACTACTGGCCAGAGTTAGCCATTCATGCATAGGGATAGACTATACACTTGTAGGCTGTGCTCAAGCTTGGGTATGTATTTCATCTGTATTCTTTGATTAATGCAATACAAATAGGAAGGGGTTTTGAGAAGTTTCTATCCCCTAGATAAATATTTTTGAATGTGTGATGTTTCCTTTTGCGTGTCTATGATTTGTGTTCTAGATTGTGAATTAATGTCCAGAAAGCAGTAGTGTAGCTTCAAGTCTTGTGATTTAGTAAATTTTATCAGCAATTTTGAATCTACATCATATTTTCTACACACAAAGACAACAAACAAGGTCCAATTAATACATAACAAAAAAAAGGATTTTTTTGAATTTTTCAAACCTTTAATCATGTGACATTCATTTTTTTGTTCACATGATAACAATAATGCAAGACTCACACTAGTGCTAGTGTATTCATGAAATGCACCAATATGCACAATGGCGTCTCTTCTAATATTAGACACATTGTTATTATAAGTTGGCCATTTTGGTGTGTTTTCTTTAATAACACATCGATACTAGGTCATCTCACATGATGTACTAGTGCTAATGTAGTAATTAAATATATAGATATGATAGCAGTGCATTTCCTAAGACAAGATACATTGTTAATGCAAACTGACCATTTTGGTGTGTTCTGTTTCATAATGCATCAGTATAGTGGACCATCCCACAAGACACATTAATTCTCATGTAGTCATGAAATGCACTAAAATGCACACCAATTCCTCTTTTAAGATGATACACATCAAAAATGCACATTGGTCATTTTTATGCATTGTGCTTTATAATGGACTAATAATGAGGTGTCCCAAAATACACATTGATGATGCTTTCTGTAAATTTACAGGATGCATCATCAAGTCCACTATGTGTCAAACATGTGAAGTGAATTGCCTGATTTTTTCTTTTAAATGTCAAAGGGGACAAATTTAAACCCAAGTGTAAATTTTAATCTAGTGAAACTGAAAATAAGGAGGTAACAAACAATTTACCTAGTCTCTTACTAGTTGAGGAGGTGTGGTTTCCTGATAAAAAAAATAAAAAAAAGTTAAACACACGTCATTTTCTAAAGTTCAAAAATTAATCAAATCAATTGGTAAGGCTATTTAACTGAGGAAGAAATATTTAAGCATTACAAAAGGGGAAGTCATAGAAGGTTGGTAAATAAAGGTGTTTGTGTGTGGTTGGGAGCATGGAAGGAAATGTGAATTTGAAATTTGGTTTGGTATTTCTTTTATTGTACCTGTTCACAATGTGTTTAACAATAAGATGCACTAGTGCATTATTTGGTACTAGAATGCACCTCTGTATTCATTTCCTAGTTCCCTCCAACTTGGGCATGCATGCCAAAATGCAAAACTAAAGGGACTAGATGCCTAACATTTCATTCCTCTAGGGCCATAACATTGAAACCTGCAACCAAATGGTTCATGCTCAGACCATATGGTGTGAGAATATTATATACGCATTCGGTTTGTTTGGGTTTTTGAGTGCACCAATAAAATTTTCTAGTTTTCATAAATTGATTTTTTTAACAGAATAACCAATGTTGCAACCTAATTCAGTGCATCCTTCACATGCACATTGATGCTACGAATCTAGTGTGAAGCATCGATATGCATTTTATTCTTACACACAAACACACACACACACACACACACACCCATATATATTAACATTTTATAGTAATCATGATTATTGGTGCACCTTATTTTCTCAACATCGATGTGTTATGTTTGTGAGGGTGATCTAGGATGATTTAGGTGCATCAATGTAAACTTACCTCCACAAAAACTTGTAATCGCCCAACTCCTCTAGCAACTTTTGCTAGAAAAAGAGAAGGGATCAATTTTGTGGGGGAGGTTCTATGAAATATCTACTACAAGATGTTCTCCTTATAGTGACATTTTCCCTTTCCATGTTTTCCTTGGACATAGTGAGAAGAAATTTCCTACACAAAACCACTATGTAGACAATGACATGACAACAGGAAAAAGAAAAAGAAAAAATCTCGTCAATGTTTCACTTGTGTAGTTCTAGCAATAATTTCTAAGTCATCATTATATGGCTAAGATTTTCTAGTAATATGGTTGTCTAGAAAATCCTCTTCAATGTTTCACTTAGACATGTTTAGCAACACTTTCCTACATGGCAATGATATGGACACAATGACATGGCAATGAAAAATTTTTCCCCTCAATGTTTCATCTGTACAGGTATAGAAACCATTTCCAATTCATCATTATATGTGTAGGATTTTCTAATAATATGATTATCTAAAAAGGCTTCCTCAATGTTTCATTTGGAGTCTTAGACATGGTTAGCTACAATTTCCTAGCAGGGAGACAATGACATGGAGATATAACATTTTTCCCCTAAATGTTTTTCTTATATAGAGCTAACAACAATTTCCAATTCATCATGAGATACCTAGGATTTTTTGTAATATGGTTATTTAAAAAAACCTTCAAAATAATATAGAGGAAAATAATTTCAGATCTTGTTCATTCCGACGTTCAATAATACTCTGTGTTAATAACTTTTGATTTCCCACAATATTTATCTATGTAAATGTAGTTATATTTACTTACTGAAACAATATAAATATGAGATGATAATGTTGAAATCTCTAAATTTTCTATTTGGTACATCCTTCTAATATTAAATTTTTGTTATCCTAAAAATGAAAATCAGAAAACACAACTTTGCATTTTGAAATTTCTCAAAATCTCCTTGCATACCATTACCTTATGCTCTAGTTTCTATACTTCCATATTTCTAACCATAATTATAGAAACACATTCCCTTACAGTGATGTTTAAGAGATTGTGAGTGTGTTCAAAAACATGTTTTCTCAATTAAGGGAGGTTTTTAGATAATTTACACAACACTTGTTGAAATATGTAACTCGGTTTGGTCTTCATGAGGAAAAATGTAATCATGATTTTATGTATTTAATGAAAACGAGAAAAATAAAATTATTATTGTTATTCTTGAGGAATGGGTTTCATGCTCAAGGGAGATTTATTTTTAGGTCAAGCACCTATTGAATGCTTGTAGGTTTGTCATTTATTCTACAAATCAATTTAGTCATTTTCATGTATGAAAGACCATTTTGGGCATGTTACATATTGTAGAGAAAATTATTTGAGTCAAAATACCCTCCAAGGCCTCATCATGGAACAAATATCAAGTCGGCCTACATGAAGGGACAAGTCTGCCTAAAGATAGCAATTTGTAACCCTCAAAAGCCTATATATAAGAAGGAACTCGATGTCATTTGGGCACACTCTAAAGCAAGTTCAATCTCCTAAGATAGAAGCTGGAAAAAAGACGAAAAGGAAGAAGAAGAGCAAGATCGAAGTTTTTGGGCCTCTCTCTCTCTTGTGTTAGGGTTTCTATATTTTCTAGGCAAGTCAAAATTTTGAAGCTGCAAGGTCAAAGCTACGAAGCTGCTTCTAGGCCGAAGTTATGAAGTTGCAAGGTCGAAGTTGTGAAGTTGCTTCCAGGTCGAAGCTATGAAGTTGCTTCTTTGTTGAAGCAATGAAGCTGCAAGGTCACAGCTGTGAAGCTGGTTCTAGGTCGAAGTTGTGACACTGAAAGGTCGAAGTTGTGAAGTTGCTTCTAGGTTCAAAGTTGTGAGGCTGCAAGGTCAAAGATGTGAAGTTGCATCAAGGTCTAAGTTGTGAATCTACTAGGTCAAAGTTGCAAAAATTGTTGTTGGGGATCGAAGTTATTAAAGAAGTTGTTGGAATATCAAAGTTTGTTGATGGAATCTATGCATATCAATAAGGAAGGTTGACTTGGTCTTGGAGGGTCTTTGTCAAGGTTCATAGGTCTTGGAATTTGTTGATTGAAGATTCTATAAGAAGAGAAGAATTCTTGTGGGTTTTCCTCTCAACTGAAAAGGTTTGGCCCTGGTTGATCACGTATACCTTATGTCCATTTATCTCACTATCCTTTATATTTTGGTAGTTGCTTGATGAAAAGAACATAATAATAATTAAGGTGAAAAATAATCTAATGAAGATAAGAAAAAATACATCACAAGCAGTTATCAAAGTAAGAGAAATCACATAATCTATTTTCCCCTAGAATTTTCAACATGGTATGGGAGCTAAGGTGACAAGACAAAGAAAGGAAACTAAAAAAAGGACACTCAAAGGCTGAAGCACTAAATGGACTATCAAAAGGAGTATCAAGAAAGATAAAAAATTGACATTTTACCGTCAAGAAGACATTCACAAGGACAAAGTACAAGCAAAGAAGACTTCAAAACACTAGCTTATGAAAACAAAGATTTCTCACGTGAAGCATTGTTGGGAAGCTCACACATCATCATCAAAGAAGATCTCAAGGACCCCACCTAGAAGAACTACACTTTGAAGCATCTATAAGTCTCTACATTCAAGGGAAGTAAGAAGAGGTGCTGTCATCATCATCAAGGAATCAAGGTGATCTCCCTATCTTTGAAGGATCACATTTTAAGGAAGACATCTTCTATTATCAACATCAAAATCAAGAAGGCATCAAGTTGAAGATATTTTCATCAAGGAGCATCTTCACTTTACAAGTAAGTGCCTTTATATTTAGGACTAAATATGTTATCAAAATGACTTCATTCTGCAAGGAAAGCAACAAATTGGTTGGGTCATCAAACTTTCTTGTATGGAAGAAGAGGATATATTTGATCCTCATAGAAAATGAAGTCATTGAACATGTTAAGGGATCAATTACTAAGCTTACAAAGGAAGAAGGTCAAGATCTAACAAATTATATGAAAGGGGAAGTAAAGGATCAAAGAATTCTCATTGAATCCATCAACGATACCCTCATACCTTATGTATCAAAGTTAAAGACATCAAAATAAATATACGATAAACTAGTAGAATTGTTCAACGTAAGTACTGTTGCAGAAGTGATATCATTAAGACAATAACTCTACAAGATGAAGGTATCAAAGGAAGATGGAATAATCTCATATTTTATGAGGGTATCAGAATTAAGAGACCAACTACAAGATTTGGGAGAAATAATGTATGATAAATAAATAACCACCATAGTGCTCAATGCACTACCCAAGGAATGAGGCAACTTTACATCAAGCATTTATGGAAAGAAGGAAGCTACCCCATTCAATGAAATTTGGTCATTGTGTAAAATTTAAGAAACCAGGTAGAAGGAAAAAAGCGATGTGGGATCAAATGAGAAAGCACAAGCATTTCCTGCCATGGCTAAGAAGAAAGGATATTTGGAAGGTTTGGTCCTAAGAAGAAGAACAAGAAGGATCTGTCGAAAATCTAATGTTATGGCTATCATGAATATCGAAACTACAAGAGAAATTGTACTAAATCCAAGAAGGAAAACAATAAAAGAGGAAGGGAAGAAGCTTATATCACTGAAGAACTGGAAAAAATTGATGAGAAGAGATCCAAAGGGATAGATATTCACTATTAAGGTTTCTCCAATACATAGCAAGGAGAAGTGGGAGGTGAAAAGGCCTCCATCATGGTAGTCGAGATTAGAAGCATTATGACAAGATGCATCTTAGTAGAATATGCATCATATTAGAAGCATATCTTTGAAGCAAGAGATCATGATATCATTAGAAAATCTTGAAAGAATAGTTGTAGAAGTATACATGGATACAACAGTCATCATATACAGGAAGTAGCTCTTGGTAACCTCATTTAAAGCATGTGTAGTGAATATGGTTGAAAGAAATTCATCTAGCATGATAGAAGGAATTCATCATACATCATCATCATGAGAAAGGAGCTTCTTTCGGATGAGGATAATCTAGATCCTACGTTGGAATATTCATTAGAAGGTTCGCCTCTCTTGGAGAAAGTGGGTGTCTCACTAAGAATTCCAGCTTGTATGGGATTCATTTTTTAGAAGGATGATGGTATGATGACAAAGAAGTGTAGCATGTCATGTTGAAGAATCTAGGGAAATTAGATATAGAAGGATTCTTCTACACTTGATAACAATTTGTGAAGCACTTTTTAAATTTAACATGTTAGCTTGATCTACTTCTCTTATTATTATTGTATGTTTGTTTACTTCATCAAACTTCTATCAAAACACAAGAAACAAGAACACGAGATATTGGCTCTTTGCTAGGGAAAAACCTCTCTCTCTTAGAGAGGAAAAATCTTTCGTCAATTTCTCTTATTGAATATTATATTGATCAATGCCAAACCCTAGACCCTTCACAAGAATATCCTCCAAGCACAAGTCAAGTATTTCCTTCTTTTGGAACTCCATCCTCCTTCTTCCGGCACTTCGTTCCCCAACACTTCATTCCCTGGCACTTCATCCTCCTTCTTCTGACACTTCATTCTTTGAAACTTCATTCCCTGGCACTTCGTCCTCCTCCTTCTTCTGGCCACTGGTGATATGCCTTGTTATGTGAGCTCTAGAAGAGATACTTTATATTTGATCCTTAGTGAGGTCCTTCACTTATGGATACGCCTTCCTTCTCTTAACCAACTGAACACCTTCTTGATGTGTATTTGTAGACTTGATATGACAAGACGACAGCCCTAGTTTCTCACATGTGTGGGAGGTTCCCTTGTGTATTTGACTGCTTTTACCTTCGCTTGGGAGAGCCCAACCAAAGAGAAATATATGACTGTGATATTGTTGTTGTAGTGATCACAGAATTCCCTCCTTTTTCTCACACGTGTGACTATAATTCACCCTTAAATCAGCCCTATAAACTTCAATTTAGTCTCCTTCTTCTTCGCTGCACTACAGGCTCCTTATGCTTGACTTCTCTCACCCTTTTCTTGGCTATCTTCCTTGCTGATTTCAGAGGTAGTTGTTTCTTGTCGTTGGAGGAGTGGATAGCCTCTATATATAGAGGATTATCCCTCCTTTAGGCTTACTTGAGGTCGACTTGAGGACTTAAGGACAACTTGGCTTTTCCACTTCATTTTTGCTTCTTTGGTGATGTCATTGCATGGAGAGGAATTGTGACTTTGCTTGGAGAGATATCCTTGACTCTTGTATACATGGTGTAACATGCCCTTAAGGGTCTTCAAAATTGTCCTTTGATTCTTTGAATTACCTATAACACTTCGACATGTGCTAGACCTATTTCAATGATCAAGAAACTCATTGATAAATATATATAAAATAATATTTCTTTTCTTGTATAAATACAAGTATTAAAATTAGATTTATGAAGACCGAACTTAGTTACACTTTCTTCAACATTCCCTATTAACTAGGGAGGTATTCGTAGATCATTAAAAGGTGTTTGGTTATTTTTCAATCTTGAAGAATTCACATAAGAGAAATCGGATTGGCAATCCATCTGTTATAGCATCATAGTAACCAACATTGTTTATAGCAAGGTCTTGACTAACATCTCTATCTCTCATTAGATTAGATCACAATGCTGGCAAGACTAATGACTTATAGACACCTTAATCATTACCTCTCAAGGTACATACCTACCCGGGTGTTCACTGAGTATGACCTTCTATGATTATTCTTGTTTTTGGTTCCCAACCCTCAAAGAATATTGGTCCTCTTTCCTACTCTTATATTGGATTCCCTACACATCCTCAAAGAGTATCGAATGCCATATGATTACCCAATCATTCCATTATTTCTTCCCAAGTGAAGACAAGAATGTTGAGTCTATCTCTTCCGCTTAATTGAGGAACATATGCCCAAGTTTCCTATGACCAAAAAATTGATCTAGCTCCTTTAAAATTGGGAACTTTTTAGAACTCCCTCTTAGCTAGGGACTTTTCCATTCATCAACAACTTCTTCTTCACGGGTCCTTCAGCTGCTTAATCTCCTTCTTTCTTTTGATGTCATGAATTCTTTGTTTGAATTTCTTCTTGGTAGGGCACTAACCATCGATCACTTTCCTTCCTGTCTTGTCTTGTTATTGCATCCTCTCTGGAAAGTGGCCTTCTTGATATATGTTAGGTTCTTTTGTCATCTCGCTACTCCTTTGTAATCTGAATTTTCTTCAGAATATTTATCACATAGATTCTTAGTTGTACTTTCTTGTTCCCATACTTTGATTTAGTAGCCCTTCATGACTTCATCCTGATATTTCTTTAACATCAAATAGTGCTTGGCTGGCTTCTTCATCATGCCATCTTTGTAGAGTTGAATTAGTTATCTACACCTTAATATCTCCAGGCCTTCATAGGTGTCAAGGGTCCTTTGATATTTTTCTTCCTTTGTCAGAGTTTTCATGCCTTCTTTCGGGAGATGTCTTTAACGGATTTTTTCAGATAGTGATTCTTTGTGACCATGGTGTTCTTCACATACTTGATCTCTTTGTTCATTTTCTTCTTCTTGTATTGATTAGTCAACCACCTTGTACTTCTTATGGGAGCACTTCTTCATGTTGACCTTCTTTGTATTGTAGTACATGCTTCCGAGCATGTCATTGGTGAAATAGATCCTTTTATGCTTGATCATGTTTTAGAACTATTCCCATGACTCAATAAGATATATGATGACATGACTTAAACTTTGATGTATACATACCTCATCTTGATTTTTCTTTGATAATCTTGGCTTCATTTAATGGTTCTTCTTGATTGGTGTAGCCTTTCTTGTTTCATATTTTCTTGCCTGCATATCATCCTTTCTTGAATCCCATGAATGGGAATCCCAATGAGATATCTGCTCTTATTTATCAACCTTGTTTTGAAGATTCTATTACAGGATCTTGAAGACTCTTATCCTGCAAATGTTTCTTCCTTTTGATGATAGAGGTCTTCTAAGATTCTTAATCACAATCAATTATTCTTTCATTGTGGATGAGGTCCTATAATAGTATGCTCCTTCTATATGAATACCTTGAGTTATATCTACACCATGCTCCTCTATTCTAGAAGATCTTACTTAACCATGCATTCCATCCTATCTCTATATGCTCCTATGCTACTCAAAAATTTGAAAGAATACTTAAGTAAAGTGGTTGGCTTAGTCATATTAGAGATCTAGAGTATCTTCCTTCTTGTGCCTCTTGTCTTCTAATTTCACTTCTTGAGTTACGTGATCTTCTTCCCTTTTTCTCTTGTTGTTTTTGTCCTTCTTAAGTTTGGGACAATCCCTTTTGTAGTGTCCATATTCTTGGCATCCAAAGCATTGGACTTTGGACATATCCATATTTCTTGTTCTTCATGGACCAAATTTACAAAATTTTCCCTTTCTCTTGGCCATGGTAACAAATTCTTGATCCTTTGATCCCACGTCATCCTTTGCTTTGAGTCTAGTTTCCTCTATCTTGCATAGAGACCATAGTTCACTTAGTGGGGTAGCTTCTTGTTGTAGGGAAAACCCAACACCCCCCATTTCTGACTTATTTACTCAAATAATGGGGACTCTTTCTATAAAATTTTAGCTAAGCATCTTTTATGGATTTTCATTAAGTTAATTTTCCTACGATTTTGTCAATTTTTCATTTTCTTTGGATTTATGTTTTGATTGATTATTGAATTCGATCCTTGGCAATCTTTCCACCGATACTTGTTTCACCTCACTTGGTCAATGGTTTATAAATAGTATACCTTTGAAGTTTGATCATTTGTATCGCCTATGTCGAAAAATGCATCAAATGTACAAAATTTCGTTTTTATAATTAATTTAGTTCAAAAATACATTTATTGTAAATATTAATCTTTAGTTGAATTTTTATTAATTTTTTAATTTTTCTCTAACGATCTTGCTAAATAACTCAGTCAAATTGTAGAACAATTAAAAACACATTTTTCAAAATCTCGGCAATTTATTCCAATTTCCTATTTTAAAACAAATTACCAATCCCGAAATCTCAAAATATCAAAGTGGTTGTAGTTCATTTTTTAGAATTAATAATTACCAAAGTGGTTGTAGTTTATAGTAGGAGAATACCACTTTAAGTGGGCCCCACTTTGTTTCATCTCCATAATTCCACTAATTCACAACAATCCCGAACCCCAATTAAAAAATATATAAAATTTTATAAAACCTATTGGGTCCATTGCATCACAAGTTTATAAAGTAAATGTTTTACAAACCCTCGACTGAAAGTTTCATGCAATGCGATATGAAAGTTTCATGCGATGCAATATGAAGTTAAACCGTGACTTTCATTTTAATTCATTCTCATATTCGTTGTTTTGAATTCATTTGAATCCATTTTTAGTAAATGGCTTTTGTAATATTACATTAACTTGTGTTATAATATGTAAATTAATTTAGCCCACGGGGCTTTGGATTGACGGTGAATGGGTGCTTTGTTAAGGCACTCCTTGCGATAGGTCACCGGTTCAAATCCTCTGTGGGTACTTAGGTTAGTCTTAATGTAGAAAAAAAAATATATGTAAATTAATTTTAATTATAAAAATAGATATAATTAATATAATTAAATTAAAATTAATTGTATGTTAATTAGATTAGTATAATTAATAAATAATATAGTTTATAGTAATTGTTATAATTAATTAATAATAGAACTTTAATTTAGGATTATAATTTAATTAACAAATTTTGATTTTTGGTATAGGCAATAGAATTTTCAGAATTCTTGCATTTTTTATTCATCAACTTTGGAGACTCATAGATTGAGTTTTACTTGGCCAAATGAGGCCCGGGATAACTCATTGGAAGGATAAAATCATGGAGAACATTTCTGAGGATGTTTCATTAACATATTTAATCATTTATTGGGTCTACAATCCAGCAGAATATCAAGCTCCGAAGTTTTAATAAACTAATTTCCTTGAGTTTTATTTTCCGCATTTTCATTTGACCAAACCTCTTCTGAATGAAAATCCATTTAGAAATGATATCCTTGACCAGTTAAATCATCACAGGCATCAATAGAAATCTTAGATTTTCTTTTCAATTATTTATTTAATTGAATTTGATTAGATTTGTTTTAATTCCAGATTTGGTATTTTGATTTTATTTTTGCATTTTAATTTTGTTTTGATTTGTTTTTTAGGAAAACAATTGAAGAGAAGAGGAGAACAAGATCTCAATCAATGTGAATACTCTATCAATTGAAGAATGGAATTTTTAGCAAATAAAAATTTATTCAGAAGATTTCTTCTTCAACAAACTTTCCTACTTCGTAAATATAATAAATAACAAATTACATAATGTAATAATGGCTTCTCTCCTCTGCAATTCTGGAATTCTAAAAGCACTTTTATAATAGGGATTTAGAGTTGTAGGTGGGAGGAGTGAAAATCTCATATCTGGGGATTATTGAGGATTTTTATTTTGCATTCTGAATTATGTATGATGGGCAGAGTTTGCACTTCTGTAGCTCTTATTGTAACAACAGAAATTCAAGCAATGTAAAGGACTATTGGAGACTAGAGCTAGAGAAATGGATTCAATAAATTGGTATTTCTAATACTACTAATTTAAATACTAGTTTCATTTTATGATGGCAGGAATGTGTCATTTTATTCATATTTGTGCACTTTTGTCGGTATGAGTAGTTTGTCTCAATCATATGTTATTATGTATCTCTGCTCTTATGGGTTGAATTCTGATTTTTGAGTAACTATTTACTTAGAAATTTGACTTTTAATACTCGTTTAGCAAATAGTAATATGTTGTGAACTTCTTCCTCATATTATTGTTTAATTTTTTGAATTATTAATTAAACAATCAATATCATTTATGTGAAATTATTCCTAAATGTTGTTAGTTGATTATTTCAGTTAAGAGGTCTCTGTATAGAATATGTGTTGGTAATCATAATGTTAGTTAATTGAACTATTTCATTAGCTTGATATTCATTATAAGCCAGACATATTTAAATCTCAATACTTTAAATATCTTGCTCTCGGTTGGGTTAGATCTATATCTGCCTAATTGAGATAGGATTAGGATTTAGTTCCTTTTGCTTGCATTATAGAATAAGTTTGCATTTAGATTGATTTCTACATTCTTTTAAGTCCTCTTCCCAAAGAGGCAAACTTTAGTTCTGGCTTAGTTGAGCCTCAGATCAGCTTAAGGATCTTTCTTGCCTGATCAGTGAAAGGTTTGATCTGATGTCTCTTCTTAATTGGTGGATGAAAGTCATATTGTAAGCCATTTTGGAGATTGAGAGTAGGTAACTGGACCTAGTTGAACTAGTCATAACCACCATTCCAAATGGAAAAGGAGTTGCTTTAAGGTCCGGATCGAGTTATCTTCCCCCATGTTGTCGTAGTGATTTTCAAGGCTTCAACGCTTCCTTATTGGCATATATGATTGATGTGAATTTGACCCAATCCTCAAGTAGAGGATTGAGTACTACAATTGTCATTTCTCTATCAGACATGACTTCTCCTAGTTCTTGAAGTTGATCTCTCATCTCATAGATTTTCATGAAGTAGGGAGCTATTCCTTCCTTTGATATCTTCATTTTCTACAGATCATTTTGTAGAAATATAAATTCTCCAGTTGTGCTTACTGAGAATAGCTCTATTAGTTTATCATATATTTCTTTCGATGTTTAAAATTTGGAGACATAAGGAATGAGAGAGTCCTTGATAGATTCTATTAGAATCCTTTGAGCTCTTGTCTCATCCTTATTTTACTTGGCTAAGGCTTGAGTTTGTTCCTTAGCAGGGATAGTGATATTCCCTCTAATGAGGTCTAGAAGTTCATTCTCCTTGAAAAGTAAATCGATCATCTTCTTCCATGCAAGGAAGTTAGTGGTCCCAATCAATTTGTTGTTTTCCTTGCAAAAGGAATTGAGGTATATTCAAGAGGGGATGTATACTTACTTGATAGAGTTTTTTGATGTAGTAGTATTTCTTTCTGCTTGAAGACTTAATGGCTTTCCTTCCTAGATCTTCAAATTGCTTCCTTCAAATAAACTTTCTTGACGATGAGATTTTCTTGGAGAGTAAGACTTGACTTGTAGTGCGTCTTCCCTTGAAGATATTGTAGCTTGATGTAGGTCCTTCTTTGTCTTGATCTTCTTGTAGGTGCCTTTGTATGAAAGGCTTCTTGCATCATAGTCCTTGATGAATAGTAGATGGTAGACCTTATTGTCCTTGATGTGTTTGAGACTTCTTGGCTTGACGCTTCAACCTTGTAGTTGTTCTTAAGATGTCCTTCCTTGATGAGTCACCTCATGAGTGTTCTTGAGATGCCCTTTCCTTGATGTGTAACCTTATCTGGATACCATGTTGAAGAATCTAGGGAAATTAGATATAGTAGGGTTCTTCTAGACTTGATAACAATTTGTGAAGGACTTTAATTTAACTTGTTAGCTTGATCTTGTTCTCTTGTTCTTACTGTATGTGTGTTTACTTCATCAAACTGCTATCAAAACACAAGAAAAAAGAACACAAGGTGTTGGCTCTTTGTTGGGGAAAAACCTCTTTATCTTATAGAGGAAAACCCTTTCCTAAATTTCTTTTATTGAAGCTTCTATTGATCAATTCCAAACCCTAGACCCTTGACAATAATATCCTCCAAGTACAAGTCAAGTCCTTCCTTCTTCCGGCACTTTTTTTCTCAGCACTTCGTCCTCCTTCTTCCAACACTTCATTCCCAAACACTTAATCCTCCTTCTTCTTCTGACAACTAGTGATAGACCTTGTAATGTGAGCTCTAGAAGAGATACTTTATATTTATCCTTAGTGAGGCCCATCACTTATGGATATGCCTTCCTTATGTTGACCAACCGAGCACCTTCTTGATGAGCAGTTGCAGACTTGATATGATAGCACTGCATCCCTAGTTGCTCACACGTGTGGGAGGTTTCCTTGTGTATTTGACTCCTTTTACCTTCACTTGGGAGAACCTCTTCTTCGCTTGAGTAGGAGGCCTTATATGCCTAAGTTTCTAGCCCAAACAAAGATAAAAATATGATTGTGATATTGCTTTTGTAGTGACAACAGACTGCCCTCTTTTTTCTCGCACATGTGATAGAAATTCACCCTTAAATCAACCCTCTAAACTTTGTTTTAGTCTCCTTCTTTGCTGCACTAGAGGCTCCTTATGCTTGACTTCTCTCACCCTTTTCTCGATTATATTCTTCATTGACTTCAGAGGTAGTTGTTGATTGTCATTGGAGGAGTGGACAACCTCTATATATAGAGGATTGTCCCTCCTTTAGGCCAACTTGAGGCCAACTTGACTTTTCCACTTCATTTTTTCTTCCTTTGTTATGTCGTTGCATGGAGAGTACTTGTGACTTTTCTTGGAGGTGTTGGAATTATGATGAATGTGTTGTACTTGATGGCAACCCACTTGTAGAAGAACAACTCACTTATATATAACTAGATGAATCTACAGAAGAGATATCAGATGTGACAGAATACATGACAGCTCAAAGGAATCAGTTCAGATGTAATGTACAATGACAACTCATTAAGATGACAGTTCTCAGTATGGCAAGTTAACTTTGCCATTATATCCAAAAGGGGATATTGTTGGCATTATGATAAAGGTGTTGTCCTTAATGGAAACTTACTAAGATGACAGATCACAGCTCAGGCTCATGGCAACTTACTAAGATGACAGATCACAACTCAGGCTCACAGAATGAAGAAAAAGAGATATACACAGGTTACCCTTGATAAAGCCGCATATACACGCGGGTTAGTCAACCAAAAGGTGTGTATACATATTCACACACTTTCATGCAAGGGAAGGCGCATACATTGGGATTTAGTCCTTGGTATTTGGACCTATGGTTTTCGACCATGGTATCTCGTCCAAATTGTTGAACCCAGGTATTGGCTCCATGGTATTGATTTTCTATGGTTTTGGACCAAGGTATTGAGTAAGGCTTAAGACTACAAAAGGGGAAGGAGATCATTAGGCAAAGGTATTCACTCAAGCATTGAATATCTTATGGAGAGCAAGATCTAGAATTGGGTTATGGTGCATAGTTGGATCTAAACCAAGGAGGAACCTGAGCACTAGAAGAAGCATAAGTTCTATTGTTGGGTAAAGATCTTAAGGCTTGAATAGTAGTATCTTTGTGTGATTTTGATCTATTATATTTGGCGCATGACTTGATCTATAAATCTGATAATCTGGGTATAACTGATGTCTGAATAAGTGAAAAGGGTAAATTATCTTTTATAGACTTGTACGCAGGTTTGGCACAGCAAAGGCGCGCATACACGCTGGTTAAGTAAGTCAAAATAGCGTATACACTGGTTGGCCTTAATACAGAAGCGTATGCACGCAGGTTCTACATATTGAAGTAGTGTATGTCTCATGAAATACGTTTTAGCTACTTCTGTTTATTACTGTAGTGTTCTAGGTTCAAGATTGGTTTTTGGTTACTATTAATGTATTCTGGTTATAGCATTCAGAGAAGTAATTGTGTGATTCAGTTTCTATTGAAGCAAAGCAGATTGGTTGATGCAAATGTATTTGATGTTTGATTATTGTCATTGATGGATCCAGTCTAAAAATTTATGAAACGTGGTCCCTGGAAGAAAGAGAAGGTTGTAGCCTTCTGTAGGTCAGTGCCTACGTACTAGTACATCAGCTAGTACAAGAGCTAAGGGGGTTGTAGCTCCCTTCCAGGACAAGCTGGAGAACGAGAGAAGGTAGTAGCCTTCTGCTGATAGAAGCCTACATACTAGTATAATACTGCAACAATACAGAAATATTATAAAAAGAAGTTTCTTACTAAAGGAAGATAGAGACGAATTGCAGCAATATTATTTCCAACAATTGGTATCAGAGCAAGTCCATTGATAGAAGCTTGATCGCTTAAAGGAGATTCGTAGAACAATGGGAAGGAAGCTAAAGAAGAAAGCACCTTAGAAGAAGAAGACATATCAAAGGAACTATGACAGTGGGAGAATCGATTGGGGAATATGTGGAAGAAACACTTCAGATTCATAATCACTTCAGAATGAGGATGAACAAGCAAAAGAACTATCAAGTATGGATTTGTTATCTTCTGGTGATACATTTCTCCATCCATTTGAAGATGATGAAAGTGATAGCGAAACAACTGAGTTTGTTGTTATGGGTGAGAAAGAAAGATGTCAAATAGAGGCCGAATTTAAAAAGCTTACAGACAAAATTAGAGATCAACAAGATCTATTGCACAAAAGGGAATGTGTTTCGAAAGAAGAAGTTACCAAACTAAATGCTCAACTGGAGGAAGGAAACATGGTAAGGAAGTTATTCAAGGAAAAGGAAAATCAATGTCAAAAGTTACAAGTTGAAGTGACATCATTAAGAAATGAATTAAATGAAACAAGCACAACAATCAAGAAACTCAGAGAAAGATGCAGTTACTATGAAAGTCTTGAAGCTAAGATTCTCTCGCTAAAAGAAAATCTTGAAGAATCAAATAAGCAGAATAAAGAACTACTCCAAGCCCTTGAAAAACAAGAAAAAAAAGTTCTTGAAATAAGTCATCAGTTGGAAGAAGGAAGAAAAGCTGAAGGAATCATGAAGAAATAGTATCTTGAGAAGGAAGAGCAACATCAAGTTGAGGTAAATATTCTAAAAGATAAATTAGAAGAAAAGGATAAGCTCTTATAATTTCAAGAGAGTAGTAAGATCTTGGATGATATTCTTAGTAGTCAAAGGTCTCCTGCTATCAAAACTGGTCTTGGTTTTCATGAATCTATTGAAGGTCAATCTAGTTCACAAAGTAAGAAAAGGAACTCTAATGAAAAATCTGAAATGCTCAACAAGGAGATGAGATGTCGATCCCATTAACAACCAAGGAAATAAATTTTTCAAAGAAAATATTTTACTCCTAACTATGGAAGTGATAGTCAGTTATTTCCTCCAATGAATAATGTTGAATGTTATGTATGTCATAATTTTAAACATGTTGCAGCCAAATATAGAAGTATAATGGTTCAAGACCATCACACAGAAAGCTCATCATGTTCTAGGTACTTTAAGGGATATTGTTTTTCTTGCAATATGTTTGGTCACAAAGTTGTTGATTGCTGCAGAAGGAATATGAAACATGTAAGATGTTATGCATGTAACATGCTTGGACATATAGCAAAGGAATGCAGGAACAAAGTACGAGCATCATACCAAAAGGAGAAAACATCATCACACGTGAAGATATGGAAGAAGAAGGAAGTACAGTCAGAAAAAAGTGGCACAACACAATGTACAGACATAACAAACTCAGACGAAGCTGAAAGTGTGAAACTTAAGTGTTTTAAATCTCATATGCAAGGTTCATGAAGGGAAGTCACGTATATATGTGAGTTAGACACTGCATAGTCGCATATCTATTAGTTTGAGGAAAAGCAGTGGGACAGGCTCAGGAAAAGGGTCTAATATGATTCAATCTATTATTTTCTCTGTTTGATAATGGTTACAATCTACTGATGATATGTGGAAATATCTTGATACTCATAAGATGTTTAGAAGTGTTTTTGATCTTAACTTGATGATGATGATGCCTTGATACTTCTCGCTGATATATGCATGATTAGATCTGACAGTGAACAGATGGCACAGGTTCAAGGGGAGCATATGATTTTAATAATGGATTGTTGGCATTATGGTTAGTAGTCCTTGGTTTTGATGCTTATATGGCTAAATGTTACATCTTGCCACGATATCGTTATGATTTTTCCATGAAAAAAAATCTCATATGATTCTTGGGGTTACATAGTTGGTGTTCAGATCAGATTTGTGGTTGATTCTATAATGATGCATATATGGTGCTTACATGGTGATCTTCATAAGGATAAGGAGAAGTACATAACTTCATGACTTGATGATGAGTCACTCATATGCTGATGTCATCATATGCATAAAGTTATGATGCAGGATTCCTATAGTTCTTGGCACTCATATGGATGAGGATTGTTGCTATTGATGATATCAAGAAGTCTTGAAAAAAGATCTTGAGCTCAAGATACATAGTGCTATATACAGTATATTGGATATCTGGATGATTACTCAAAGTTGCATTGTTGGAGACATGATGACAATGAGTTCTTACCTATATGATAATAGGTTGATATGTGGATTGATGCAGATGAGGGATGTTCCCAAGTGATGATACATGGATGGTATATAAGATCATGCAGATCTTGATGATGATGAAATGACTATGGTGTTTTTCACACATGATATAATGTGAATGATTTTGTTGTCATATGCAAAATCCATTCATGGAAGGCTATGATAATGTTCAAGAGGATGAGTTGATATCTATACGCAGACATACCTTGATTACAGGTTGATGACTTCTACACTAATGGACATATACATGTTGTTGATTTGGATGTTGTTGATAGATTCCTATGGAGCAGATCATACAGTGATGATGATACCCGCTAATGACTATCATAGTCCTGTCTTAGATATTTAGTCTTTATGTCATGTATTTTCTTTATTATCAAGATCATGTAACGACCTATCTTGTTTCCCCACTATGCCTGGGATGGATGATGTAATGTTCTTGTTTTATCATGTATCAACTTTTGGTATATCCCCACTTGGTTGGGAGATGGATGTATGTATGAGTCCTTGGTGATAGGAAGATCATTTATGATGTATAGAGTCATGTTCTTCTTGTAGAACATCTTTTTGACCTTGCTTACAATCAGGGGAGCATGAATATCACACCTCAGCAGAGCAGACATTTCAGCATATACTCAGAGGGAGCATGGATGGATTGGTACATCTTGGCATATACAAAGGGGGAGCTCAATCAGAGATTTCAGCAGGTACTCAGGGGGAGTATGGATATGTTGATGGCCCGAAAATCGCTGCCACAACATTGGGGGATAACCACCCGGTCCGGACCTTAGTACAGCTCCTTTTCCGTTTGGGATGGTGGCTCCGACTGGAGATAACGGGACCAGTTAACCGATAATAAAATAAAAGTGATGGATGGGTGATGAATAGTTTGTTTAAGTGATAGGCGACTAGCTTATTCTATTGACAGAAATAGGGAAACTAATACTAATCCCGGGAACAACTTATTCATTCGGAATGCAGCGTTAAATAATCTTTATATATCTAACAGGCATGTAGATGACTCTGTAAAATAAATAAGAGACATTCAATCATTCAAAGATTACTTCATATGAATAGTCACAATGAAGCGATAAACGCAAATTACTGCATTCACTATTTATATCATCAATACATATATACGATTGAAAGGGAAGCATGCGATAAACAACCAATAGTGGAATGCATAAGGAATGCTGCGAAAAGCACATATATATATAAGCGATAATAGCAAGAGCGATTTAAACAACAATTCATATAACAAAAATGAGTACAGACGCAGATAATAGTACCATGTGAGCTGCAGATCAATCTGAAATATCAATCGCTATTCAAAATTCCTTCTTCAACATAGAAATGCTTTTAAACAATGATAATAGTGCACATTTGCATAAAAACCTTCCTCATTAAATTCAGAATAATTGGTCCATTTTCATAAAAAAAATATCCCTGAAGTACAATACTGCAACTTTAGGGTTTAAGTCATATACAAAACTTTACGACCCCTTCTAAATGCATGAAAAGGTTTATAAATACTACTAAGCTAAAAAGATCTATGAAACAAAATCCTACTAAATTGGTATCAGTAAATAAGATCTATTTCTCTGGGGCAATCTGGCAGTCGACGATGTGAGTCATGACTCGGGTTGTTTGCCCTTAAACCTGAGCTGGCTTATTGCAAGCATTGGCTCCACTTCTGGCGGTCTGTTGAGGCGCAAACTGAATTGGGCAGCGAAGGTGGCATCCTGAATGTCGGGTATAATATACCCGACAACATCCGTGAGGCATTTCAAGGCAGATCTTTGGCTGTATGGCTTGATTAAGAAGAACCAATAAGCATCCCATGTTAAACTGTTGATTCCAGCGATTAATCTTCCGTTTTTCTCCAGCTCCGGGTA